>JAQZBX010048144.1:0-20285 GCA_029593785.1 Cabassous unicinctus | reverse complement strand
GCTGGGCCGGGGTCGGGGGCGCGGTCGGGGCGCGGGGGCGCGGGTCTGGGCGCTTACCTGCGGCGGCCCAGAGGAACAGCGGGCCTGGGGGTGGCACAGGGCGCGGCGCGCAGGGGGCGCGGGGGCGCGGGCGCGGGGCGCGGGGTCCGGGCGGCGCAGGCTGCGCGCCGCGCTGCGCACATGCGCGCTCCCGCCCCTCCCACCTTTGACAGTTTTACTGTGGGGGGGGAGGGGGCGAACTCTCGCGGTATTCCTGCATTCGCTCCGCGACGGGGAGGGGGCGGGCCCGGGGGGGGGTGGAGGCGAAGAGGGGGTGACAGGGCCCATCTGGTCCGGCTTGCGCTGACCTGCTCGGGATCCATCGCCCATCAATAAGGCCGGGCCTCCAGTGCAAAGTGATCAGTTATGCTGGGTGGGAGGTGTTTGGCGGTCGGTAGGGTAAACTGAGGCACGGCAGGGACACTGGGTGCTGCTGCAAGGCCGGTGCACACTGTCTGAGGCGACCTGATGCCTCCACCTCCTGGAGACCTCCGTGCGCCTGGCCATGGAGCCTTGCTAGGGGGCTGGCAGAGCAGGACCAGGCTTGATTTCCACTCTGGCCACCGTCCGGGCATGCTTGACCTATGGATCAGCTTCTCCTTCCTCTTCTGGGGTTGTCCCAGCCAGGAGCCAGTCCCCTGCTCCCCTAGCTCCAGAGCCCTGGCCTCAGCAGGGATGTGGTGAGGGGTCTGCCAGTGATAGGGCACCAAGCCCAGGACTGGGGCTGAACGAAGCAGGGAAGGGGAGTGGCCCTGTGAGCGAGCGCGGTGGGGGCCTGGGGGAGATGGAAGGAGCACACCTTACCTACGGACAGCACCCACTTCCATTTTGTGTCCCTTAACACAATTACACTTTTTTTCATTTACCACGTTCATGTATTACTTTTACCACCAAAACTGAATTTAAAAATTAAGTGCCACCTTTTACATTCCACAAGCATTTGGGACTCCTCAAAATTGATGTGAGCTGGAAATTGCTAGTCGGGAACCAAGGTTACAAGGTGCACCCACTCCCTGAGGTCCTTCCCACCCCCAAGCCCCAGGCACACCCTACCTGGGGGCAGGGCAGACGTCGGAGCTTTGGGCACAGGCCTCCTCTCAAAGGGAACCTTCGGATCTGCTTTTCCGAAAGCCTGCACAAACCCGAAGCAGCTCGTGCAGCCATCAGTGAGCACATAGCAGGAAAGGGGGAAGGGGGAGGCGGTGGGGGAGGACAGGCAGGTCGGCCCTTCCTGCCGTCCCTGTGTGCCCCAGGAGGAAGGGGAGGGGACTCCTCGCAGCAGGGGTCGTGACACCCCTCCATCACCAACAATCCCATGCCCAGGGACCCGTCCTGCAGTGCTTCTGGGAGGGGCCGCTGTGGGGGAGTCGGGGGTTCAGTGTGCGTCCCTGCAGTGTGTACAAGGCTGTCACCCCCCCAGGAAGTCCACGTGCCTGTGGGGGAGGGGACAGGTGTTCTGGTGCCTGGATTTGGGTGTCGGGGGGGTGGCAGCCTGCTTGCTAGCACCAGCATGCCCCTGCTGCCGCGGCAGATGTCAGGCTGCTGTGTGATAGCACGTATGTGGATTTGGGGGAGCAGGGCTATTTGTGTTCTGAATGTCAGGTATTGTCGTAGGTCAGGGGTCAGTGCTTCTGTGTGTGGGCAGTTGTTAGCTGTGTGTGTATCTGAGGCCGGGGATGCTGGTGAGAGACGGTGGGGAGCATGGCTGTGAGTGGCTGCCGGGGGGTGTCTGCTGGCCGTGGCCTTTTGGGGTAGCTGATGAATGGCAGCTTAGTTGTTCTCTGAGGCTCATTTCAGAAGTTGTGAATAGAACCTTATTTGGATTCAGGGTTTTTCTGATGCAAAGAAGGACCTAGAGATGAGAAGACCTGGACTTCAGGTGTTCCCTAAATCCCACGAGAAGTGTCCTTCCAAGACAGGAGAGGGGACTTGGGCAGAGAAGGGAAGGGACGCGACCCCAAGCCCAGGAAGGTGCCTCCCCGGAGCCTGCCCTCACCTGATTTCCACTGCTGGTCCCCAGTCTGCAGGAAAATGAATGCGCGCCGTGCTCAGCCTCGCTGTCAGGTGCTGTGTGTGTCAGGGGATGTCACGCGTGTGCAGCATACGGTTCGCTCACCTGGAGCCCATCTGCCTCTTTCCCCACTGGCATTGCTGGGCAGACAGGCGGCCCCTGCCCCAACGCGGCACCACTGCCCCCTGGTGGCAGCAGTCGAGTCGCCCCAGCCCCATGCTCACCCCCTCCCTGCCCCCAGATCCTGGCATCACACAGGCCCTTGAGAACCAGGTTTTATTTCTGATCTTTTCGTCAGAATATAAAAAAGTGAACACAAAACGAGCAAGACAAGACAAGACAGGGGTGGGGGAGGTAGAAAGGTCCTGGGGCGGCACGACCTCGGGATGGCCAGATTGAGACTAGGGGCTCCCTGCTTGGAGACAGAGGGTGGGGGCTCCAAGGGGCCCTGGAGTGGGCCAGCTCAGGGCACGTGGGGAGGGGGCTGGGGCTCAGCCTCATCTGTCCCTGAGATTTTTAGAGTCCCCGAGGGGACTGGGAAAGGGCAGAGGTGCAGGGGGGCGGGACTGGGGCTGCCAGGCCACCCTGCCCCTCTGACTGAAACTCTGCAGGCAGCACCAGTCCCCAAACCCCCCGTGCTCTCTCCTGGTCCAGGAGGATGCCCAGGCTGGCCTGGGTGGGCAGACACTGGGGGGCATCTACATGCACCAGACGCCCCTTGGGACAGTGTTGTGAGTGCATCCAGGTGTTCCCGGGACGGGGCAATGGGAATACTCAAGAAGGAGGTCTCCACGCACATCAGCAGGTACGAAAGATGCTTATAGACAAGACCCCAAACGTGTAGCCACAGGACCCTGCTGAGCCCTGCTGAGCCCACTGCCGCTGCCAGGTGCGGCCACTGGGCGTGGGCTGCGGCCTGGGCCTGGGCCAGCCCTGACTCCTTTGGCCCCGGTCTTCCAGTGTAGACACAGGCTGTGCTGAGGGTTCCTAACGCATGAACGCGCTGCGCACGGCGCCTGGCTGGCTGGCGCTGGAAACAAGACCAGGCAGGAACGGGCAGGGGCAGGGCAGAGCACACCCAGGGAGGCAGCGGCTGTCTGTCCAGCCCGCGCAGGGCTCCTCCTTGCGGTGCTGAGTGAGACAGGCAGGCCTCGCCCCTGGGAGAGGGCAGGGATGCCCCGGAGGATGCATGACGAATGGGCAGTGGGTCAGCGACGTTGGGAAGGAATATAAAAGAACATACTCCCTGGGACCCTGGGGGACGCCCACCCGCCCTCTGCTCCCCGCAGCTGCACCCCGCCAGGCGCTGCCGGCAGCACCCGATATGGGCTTGGGCTCCAGGCCCCTGGCAGGGCGCACTCGTGCAGCCCCTCGCCTGCCTGGCCCCAGGGCGCATCCGGAGTGCCCGACCAGAGGCCGGTGGAGGTGGGGTTCCTGGGCCGGCCTGTCCACTCGGAGGGGCTTGGCCACTGGGGTGCCCTGCAGGGTCCGAGGGGGGCTATGCAGCCAGCTCTGCCTCGTCCTCTGCCATGGGCTCCGGTCACAGTGCTGGGGTCTGTGGATCCAGCCTTGGGCAGCAGCTAGGACATGTTTCCGAAGGAAGCTGCGGGGTGGGTGGGGGTGAGGGAGGAGTGGGGTCCCAGGGAGCAGTCCCGGGTGGTCGGCTCTGCCCTGTCTGGGACCCTCAGCTGCCTTCTGCAGGTCAGCCTGCCTAGGGGCACTTGGGGGCGTCCAGCCCAGGCCCCCAGGCCTCCCGTGGCCTCTCCCGCTCCCAGCCCCTCCCACTGACCTTGACTGAGCAGCTGCAGGCTGCGCCCCTCCTCTCGCACCTGCAGGCGCAGCACCTGCTGCAGCACCTCCTGCCGCTGTGCCTCCTGCGCCAGCCCCATCCGCTGCAGCTTCTCCGCATTCAGCCGGAGCAGCGCCCGGCCTGGGGCGGGAAGAGGAGAGGCGCCGAGGTCAACACGGGGCACCGAGCGTGGGGCAGAGAGGGAGGGGGAGGGAACGAGGGAGGAGAGGCAGAGACCGAGAGGCACATGGGACGGACAGAGGGAGGGGAGACAAGGATGGAAAACAAGACGTGGACAGAGACACAGACAGAGAGGCACATGGAGACCCAGAAGGAGATGCTGACTCTTGAGGAAGAAACAGGCTGGAGGAGTGGGAAAGACAGGCTGGGCTGGTGGGAGGGGCTCTCTGAGGCGCGGCTGCCCGTACCGGTAATGGCGTGCTGGGAGAAGGCTTCGACGTAGACGAGGTAGTTGTGGGGGCAGTGCTTCTTGAGCCACTTGCAGACGTCCTGCTGGCTCCACAGGACCACGGGCCGTGCCAGGCCGCCCAGCGAGGGGCTTGTGTGGTACAGGCCGTAGTGGTCAGAGTATAGCCGGCCCTGCAGGGGATGGGGCAGGTGGGACAGACCGTAGTGGTCAGAGTACAGTTGACCCTGCTGGGGGAGGGGGCGGGCAAGTGGAGCCAAGGGTGGTGGCACAGGGACGGCCGGGCTGGGGTGGACAGGAAGTACCTGGGAGGTCTCTGTGCCAGGTTGCTGCAGGAGCTTGACTGGCCGGCCGCGGGCAGCCCTCTGGCTGCGGGGGTCATGCCAGGTGAGGCTGGCACCTGGTGTCCCAGGCAGATGGCAGGGGATGCTCTCAGCTGACACTGTGTGCTCCAGGAGGGTCCGGCAGAAGCTGAAATGGGTGGTGGCTGGAGTGCAGGGGAGCCTGGTCAGCGGGCAGCCAGCAGTGAAGCCAGAGGCTCCTCTCCCTGAGCCTGCTCCCTGCTCAGCCTCCTCTCCCCTGTACCAGTGAGGGACCCCCAGACCCCAGAGGCAGGAGGAAGTATGAGGGGAGCTAGCTCAAGGAGACCACCAGGCCCAAAGATGAAGAACTAGGAACACCTTTCCCCTCCAAGGCCCAGCCCATGTTCTGAAGAGGGAGCAACCTGCCTGGAGCAGGACAGACTCTCCCAGGTCAGAGAGAGTGCTTGCCCCCCAGGGGGCCCAGGACCCCCCCCCCCCCAGCTAGGTGAGGGCTCTATTCCCGGCAGCCCTGATCCTCACCTTGCTGGGGCTGGCCCGCACGCTACACACATACCACCCAAGGCTCGGCGGTCCAGGCAGGACCTGCCCCTGGACCCTGAGCACCTGTATGTGTGGGATTGGGGTCTCTGAACACATTTCCCTGCCTGTTACCACCAATGGCTCCCAGGATCTGCAGCTGGACCTGGCCTTCCAGGCCTGGCCGGGCCCCTGCTGCAGCTCACTGACATGACTCATCGAAGAGAAACCCGAATTCTGGGCAAGCAGACAATCGGAGTCCCCAAACACATGCTGGGCTTTCCGGCTACACTGCCTTTTGCACAGGCTCAGCCCCCCCCACCCCACGGGGCGCCCCGGGCCAGCTCTAGGTATGCGGCAGAGCCAGCGTGCGGATGCTGGCTGAGCACAGGTGTGCTGGCTGCAGATGGGCTCGGGAGCCACGGCGATGCCCAACTCCCTCTTCCCACACCAACTTCATCAGGCTCGTCAGGTTTCCGTTTCACTGTTGTTTCTGGGATCATTGCTGGCATGAGCTCAGGAAGGACAGACACCTTGAGGGCAGCCAGAAGGCACATCAGAAACATTGTGACTGAAGGAAGGGAGGGAGGAAGGAAGGAAAGCTCTTCGTGGCCAAGTCAAGAGAAGTGGGGGAGCAGCAGGGAGCTGGGACACAGGCAGGGCAGGGCGCGGCTGTGAGGCCAGGGGCCTGCGCCTCCCCCTCCCGCAGCAGGCCTAGAAGGAGAGACCCTCCCTCCACAAACAGCCCCTACCACCGCCTGGGCAGGGCTTGGCCCTGTGCTCAGGGGGTCTCAGTAACAAGCAAACCAGCATCCTATCCTATCCTGCTCCTTCCACCTCTCCCAGACTCCTGGGAATTCGGCTCTCCTCATGGGGGAGGGGTGCTTTGCAACTTTCCTGGAGCAGATGACCCCAATTGACCCTAAGTTTGAGAGCTTGAAGGGGTCAGACGGAGGGTGTGGCCGATGTGGACACCGTCCCGAGAGTTGTCTTCTAGTAACGTGGGCAAATACTCATTCTAAGGCCGCACCTTCCAGGGCAGAGGCGGTGGGGTCGGACGTCCTCGCGGGACCTGCCGGCCGGGGCCGGGGCGGGATTGCGCTCCTCCTGGGGAACCAGTCGGACGCCTCCGCACCTGCCCAGGGCCGGCCGGGCCCCGCCCATTTCCTGCTCGGCGCTAGGGGTGGGGGCCTGAGTTGGTGGAGTCCCTCCCAGTCTAACGTCCGAATTCTAGCAGGGAGCGGGGCGGGGCAGCGATCCGGGCTGTGACCTCAGACCCTCTCGGCCCCGCTGCCAGGGCCGGGGAGGGTGTCCTGCGCGCGAAGAAAAAGGTGACCCCAGTGTGGTGCCAGCCTGGAAACAGGAGCCCGGCCGAGTTCCCCCGAAGCCAAGGGCGCACCGGTCCCCAAGGCCTGAAGCCGACTGGTCCTCCTCTCACCCTCCGTGCAGGACAAAGGCCACGGGGGACCCCGTTCGGCCAGGACCCGCCCCTCCGAGCCCGCAGGGTCCCGCCTCCCTCCCTCTCGGTCCCCAAGCCCTCGCTCACGCGGACCCCCACACCCGGCCCGACGCGGCCCCGCTCACCATCCGCATCTCGGCGCTCCCCGAGGCCGGCGCGCACCGCCCCGGTGCCGCCTCGTGGGGGGCTCAGCTTGGACCTCAGCTCGGTGAACATGGGGCCCGCGCGCATACGCCCCTCGCCCAGCGCACCGCGGCTGCTGTGGCCGCGGGGAACGCGCGCCGCCGCCCCGCCTCACCCGAGCGCCGCGCCCCCTGCGCCGGAGCTGGTCCTCGCGCCCGAGCCGGGGCCCGCAGCTGCGCCGGGTCTCCGCGAGTGGCGAGTCTGCGCCGGAGGCACCTGCCCGCCGAGCCCTCCGCGCCGGGCGCGCTCTGGGAGCTCCGCGGGGTTGCGGCGCGCGCGCGCGCGGGTCTGCGTGTGCGAAGTGTTGGCGAGGGCAAGGGGCGTCCTTGAGCACCTGGCTGGGCTCCGAAGACGTGTGTCTCTGTGCACCGGCCGGGGACCGGGCGTCTGAGGCGGGGTCCGCGAGGACGAGCGGGTCCCCTGTGTGTGTACCATCCTGCCGACTCCTTGACTCCTGGCCTTCGACCCCCCGGGAGCCTTGGCTAAGGGCCAAGGTGACCCCGCCTAACCCCTCCCTCCACTTACCTACCTCATTAATTTATTCGCGCACTCTTTTATTCACGCATTCGCATTCTACAGACCTCTCCTCCAATGGGCCCTGCATGGTCTCCCCAGAGAAACCAGCTTATCTCCGCATACTCCCCACCATCTTGTGAATTCCTGGAGGGCACTGTGCGCCTTTCCCTTTCCCTCTGGGTACCTGGAGCCATGCCTGGCACATGGTGCAGTACTCAGGGACTGTATAGGGCCAGCTGGAGGAGATTGCAGGGGGTCGGGGAGGCTATAGCAGGTGGAAGGGATGTGTTTGCTCCACGTTCCCTAGTGAGAAGTGCTTGGGTGGCTGGGGGACAGGGAAAGTGTGTGGCTGCCTGGTCCAGCAAAGGGCTGGGCTTAGCCTGCTCTGCCAGAGCAGGTGCGGTTAGGAGTGGGGGTATCGGGGGCTGGTGGATGCCCCCACAGTCAGAACGGGCAAAGATGCATATCGATATGCCATAATGCACGCAGAATAGTCACACGTCCACCTAAATACATGTACACACATGCAACCTGACCTGAGCACATGCACATGTATATACTTTGAATAATACACAAAGTAAATATTCACACAATTCATATGGTGTGACCACCCATGCACACATAATAACGTGTACGTGGGCATAATTGCTGCATTTATTTAGCTTTGTGAGTTAGCTCTCATTCAGGAGCCTTGATGGGCCAGGAGGTGCTCTTTGGGCTGGGGACAGGGCCGTGAACAAGACAGGCAGGGCTCTGGCCTTCACCAGAATGTTCAGGGAATGGTGGGGGGTGAGGGTGGGGCCCGACAGCGACCGTAGCCCCTGTGTTGACTGCCAGGGACCGGCGCCCCGACTGAGGCTCACGGACCTGCGTTCTAAAAGCACTAAGGGTGTACCCACAATCACAACACGTGACACCAGCAGACAGGCGTGCAGCCCCAATCAGACGTGATCAGGGCCTGCCCGATGAGCCAGCTCTGAGGGGCAGGGTGGGCAGCTAGGCCCGAATCGGAGGGGTCCCTGGCTGCCGGGCTGCTTTGACTGGGAGGGGTCCTGCTCGCACAGGAAGGCCTCCTCGCGAAACGCATCGAGAACACTCAGGACACAGAAATGTCACAGGCTCAACAGGGACGTCCCGCAGGGTTTGTCCAGGGTGGTGTCGCCCCTTGACCCATTGCTGCCGCCCGGGGGCTGCCCACCTGGCCACAAGTAGACGTTGCCACGCACGCTTCCGCGACATCCCCGCCCCACAGCCGCGGCCGGAAGTCGCCGGGAGCAGCTTTCCGGGAACTTCCGCCCGGGCAGCCGTAGGGGGCGGGGCTTCGTGCGGACCGCGGAATCTGCTTCCGGGGCGCCGGTGACGCGGAGCCGCCTCTGCTTTCCGCGGCGAAGCCTCGGGCGTCTGTGTTCTTAGCCTGCGGCCGCGGCCTCCGTCCTTTCCCTTCCCGGCCTTCGCCGCCGCCATGAACAAGAAGAAGAAGCCGTTCCTGGGCATGCCCGCGCCGCTTGGCTACGTGCCGGGGCTGGGCCGGGGGTGAGGCCTGGGCGAGCTGCGGCGCGGACTGAGGGGCGGGGAGTCGGGGCCCCGGCTGGGTCGGGGGAGCAGGATGTGTGCACCTGGGGAGGGGTCCGGGCCGGGAAACGGGATGAGCGCTGGCGGGGGGAGCGGGATGTTTGCACTTGGATAGGGGGTCGGGGCGGAACGGGACAGAGTATCGGTCGCTCTCTCTGGGCCGGCCTCCTCCTGCCTGCGCCTCTGCATTTTTGGTCCACTTGGGAAGGACCGCCCCATTTCTACCCCCACTTCTTCCCTGGAGGCAGCAGTACTAAGGGCAGCTCGCTGAACAAGAACAATAATAAATGAGGGTCTACAGCTACATTGTCTGAAAGATAGTAGGTGGTTTGGCCCAAGCAATGGGCTTAGGGGTCAGGGTAGACCTCCGTATGAATCTGCAGACTCCTCGGCAGATATGTGTGATTAGAGACCCCTGAGGAGTAATACCACTGTTATGAATACCTGTAGTAGGAACTCTTGATACTGTCCTCTCAAGGCCAGGCGTTGTCCACTCCTCCTGCCTGTCTTGACTTAACACTGAATCTTTCCTGTTTGTCCAGGTAGGATGAGGCCCTTCTGTTGTAGCTGCTCCTAGAGTCCCATTCTTTCTCTCTAGAATTGTTCATCCTATGTTGCTTGTTTAGCCTCCTAGGCAGGGATGGCATTTGTGAGGTTTGTGACTGGGTTCCCATGCTTGTCACGCAGACAACCACTGTGAATTGTTGAATGACTGAGCACCATCCTCTTTGCTTAGTTATTCATTTGATTAGGAAAACCATTGGGCTTCTCTTGTGGATATCCAGCAGGGTGAGGCATTCTCATAAGTAACCTGAAGAGGAGCAGATTGAGAACTCTGGGGTTCCCGAGACCAGGGAATACTCTGGTAGCGTTTGAACCAAGGTTAGAAGGAGGTTTGGATCTAGAGATGTAGAAATGTGGCAGAGGTTGAGGAGAAGCTGACATTCTGTATATGGGCAGTTAAAAAAAAAGGGAGGGGGAGCAGAAGTAGCTCAAGTGGTTAAGCACTTGCTTCCCATGTACAAGGTCCTGGGTTTGATCCCTGGTGCCTCAAAAAAAAAAAAAAAAGGGAGCTGAGGTGGCTCAAGCGATTGAGCACCTCTCTCCCACATGGGAGGTCCTAGGTTCAGTTCCCAGTGCTTCCTAAAGAGAAGATGAGCAGACACAGAGAGCACACAACGAATGGACACAGAGAATAGGCAGTGAGTGCAAAACAATGATTGGGGGGATAAATAAATAAAATAAATCTTTTAAAAAAAATAAAGTTTATAAAAACAAAAAAGGGAGAAGCACTGAGGAAGATAGCACAGCAGGGGACCAATGTGAATGGACCCTGTGGTCAGGTAAGAGCTCAGTTAGGCATTGGAAAGACTGATGCTACAGGATGTGTCAACATGGAGATGGTCAGCAGATTGTTGAAAATGCGAGGCTGGAACCTAGGAGGAAGGAGGGCTTGATTCCTTGGGGTGTCTCGTGTGGAAGAGAAAGTGGGGCAGTTCCCTCATAGTATGTCGGAAGGTTTATTGCTCAAAGAGGAGATCCACCAGCATCTTTTGGAGGTTTTTCAGAGCTGTTAGAAAAAGAGGTGCTGTAAGTGAGGACCGAGGGTGGAGGGGAAAACACAGGAACAAAGTAACCTAGATCCCGCCTTTGTGGGCGTCTCGGGGTTTCCTAAGCAGCTGTCTCCTGCAGTGCCACTGGCTTCACCACCCGGTCAGACATTGGGCCTGCCCGGGATGCAAATGACCCTGTGGATGACCGCCATGCACCACCGGGCAAGAGGACTGTTGGTGACCAGATGAAGAAAAATCAGACTGCAGATGATGATGACGAGGATCTGAATGATACCAACTACGATGAGGTGACCCCCATGTGACCTCCCATGTAGTGGGCCTTCCTTGGGCTGACCACCTTCCTCACCCAGTGTGCTTGGAGTGGCTGTTGCAGTTAATATTTCAGCTATTCATGACATACCGTTAGCAGAGCGTTAAGAAGAGTGCAGGAGAAAACACCGAAATGTGCGCTTTTGCTGTGTTTTCAGGGGAGACATACTTGCAAATATTAGAGCCACTGCCTTGGTGCTTTGTCTTGGCTGGTCTTTAGTAATGAAAATTTAGAGTAAGTGGAATTGGTGATAATATTTGCTTTCTTTTGCTTCATTGCTCACCCTCTTAGTTAATTGGGTGACTAGTCTTTGGTGAGTTGAGATTTTCTTTAGGTGTATGCTAACAAATGGCACCTTTCCTCAGTGACAGGAAATGATTAAAAAAAATTAATTCTGAAAAAATTTCGGCGTTCCCTTCACTAAGCTTCTCTCTTTTTTTTTTTTAATTTTTAATTTAAAAAAAATTTACATTGCATTATTTTTTTAAAGGATTATTTTTTTAAAGCTTTTATTTATTTATTTCTCCCCTCCTCATTGTTTGTGTTTACTGTCTGCTCTCTTTGTCTGTTCTTTATGTGCTCTTCTTTAGGAGGCACCCGGAACCGAACCCGGGACCTCCCATGTGGTAGGCAGGCGCCAAACTGCTTGAGCCACATCCGCTTCTCCATTAAGCTTCTCTTTTTTTTTTTTTTTTGAGTGATTTTTAATTTTTCATGGATTCAGGATTCCAAACCAGAGCGCTGCATAGGCCTATGGTTAAAATGATTCTGTTTTCTCCCATTTTGTGTAGTTTGAGGCATAGGCAACAACAAATTATTATTACTTCCCCTTTTTGGGCTGTGGGGCGGCTGGCACTTTAACTTGTAACTTTAGTGCCTGTCTTGGTCTTGCTGCTAGCATCTTAACTGGAGCTATGGCTGCAGCCCACAGCGCCGACTTACAAGAGTTCTGTTGCAATGTCTGCAGCACTGAAAGCATATATTGCCCCTTCTGAGAACAAGAGGGGACCGATGGCGCAGTCGTTGGAGTGAGCACGATGGACAATCATAGGTGATGTTTATGAGCTGGCGAGTGACAGGCAGTTGGAACTGCTGGGCTAGGCACCACAAGGTCTGGTATCCGTGATGTTTGCCTTTTTGGTGCAGACACACTGCTGCTTTTGGGTCTCAATGGTGTGGCTCTGGATCTTCACAAGGGCATCTGCCTCAGCAGTCCCAAGAGAGATGTTAGAGGAGGGGCCATGGATATGATAGAGTTACCTGTTGCTGCTGGCAGGTGTCCCAGATGTTCTTCCACAGCTCTCTCTTCCCCCCACAGCAGTTCACTGTTCCTGTCTTGTACTTTGGCTTCTTCTCGCAATTGTGACTAAAGCCCAAGGGGTATTTATTTAGAATGTTGCCTCTGCCCCAAACCCACCCAAAGCCAATATTGGTCCTGGCTATATCCAATATACAGGGCAAGTTAGGGTTCACCACCCCCTTACTGCTTAAACTTGTGTTATTGCCCTCTAGAAAGCAGCCTGCTGGGTTTTTTTTCTCATTTCCATGCACAACCTTTTCTGATTAACACATGTAATGGTTTTAGTATCTGAGCTTAATGAGGGATGAAGGATTTTCAGTACCTCAGTCAATTACAGCAGAAGAGACACTTTTTGTTTTACTTAACTGAACAATATTTAAGAATTTAATAGACAGCCAGGACTTTGTAGCTTGTCCCAATTGTTTGCCCATCTCAGGCTCTTAAGATAAGATACCATTGTCTCTGAAGCTTCTTTTAATTCTGAAAAAAGGATTGCTGGTTAACATAATATCATCAATAGGGTTACAGCAATAGGTTTCTCCCATGCAGCCAGAATCTTTGCCACCAGCCAGGACAGATGGCTGGGCTATGCCCACAGCCCTGGGGAAGCCCTGCCGAGTCCACCCTTGGCCTCTCACTTTGAGGTGAATGCTGGCTGGAATGATTTGCCCAGCTGTGATTCGGTGCCAGGTGTTGGATGGATTCTCAGCAGTCCCTTAAGCGTCTCATTTTTTCTTTTTTTTCAGGAGTATCTTATAAAACTTTATTTTAAAAGATGGAGCAGAAAGTAGGGCAGAGGGCCATGTAATCAGTGTTGTGTGGCAAATGGAATGTTCCAGTCTATGGTATGGTGGATAACAGGAAGTCTGATTAGGCATTGTAGGAAGAGGACAACCTGCTGCTACCATGGCCTGTCCAGTTAGTGTGGATAAACTGCCCCGGGTTGGCTAAAGGCTCATAGGTGTGAGCTCTAAAGTAATCCCATTGGGCTGGATCAGGTTGGCTGGCAGCAGCTCATGTCTGTATCAGTCACAGAAGGAAAGAGAAGTGGTGAAGCAGGGCATGGGAATGCCTGTCTGGATGCCAGTGCTAATGGCCTGCTACCAGGAGTCCTGGTAGTTCTCAGCAGACTTCAAGAAGTCATCTAGGAGTAGATTCTGAAGTTCTGGGTTACAAGCAGATGCATCTTTTATCTTCCCTAGGACTATACTTCTGGTGATGCAGCCTCCCTTCCACATCAGGGCAATGCCACCATAGCTGAGGGTCCAGCCGAATTTGGTGGCTGCCTGTCTTAGCAGCATAAATCCTTGAATATAAGAGATGATCTTAGACGCGTAGAGGGCCTTCCAAACGTCCTCCAAACTGATTTATTACTACCTTGAAACTGGGTCTTTTGGGGACCCCTTAGCTTTTTGCTAGCTTTTATCTTCTCATCCTTCAGGGATGATAAGCCACATTTAAGCTTCTCTTAATGTTAACATCTTGCATACCCTTAGTGCAATTATCAAAACCAGGAAACTAAACATTGATACAATACTGTTATCTAATCTGTATGTCTTATGTAAATTTTGCCAGCTTTTCTGCTGATGTCCTTCATCTGATCCAGTACCCTGCTCAGGAGTCCACATCGTGTTTAGTCAGCATGTTGTCTTCATCTCCTTCAGCTGTGACAGCCCCTCAGTTGTACATGGCCTTGATGCTTTTTTTTAGGATTTATTTTATTTATTTATTCCCCCTGCCTCGCTGTGTGTACTCGCTATCTGTTCTCTGTGTCTGTTCATTGTTTTCTCGTCTTTTTTTTTTTAAGGAGGCCCTGGGAACCAAACCTGGAACCTCCCATGTGGGAGGGAGGAACCCAATGGCTTGAGCCACTGCCACTCCTGACACTTTTGAAGAGTACCCATCAGTTATTTTGTAGACTGTCTCTTAATTTGGGTTTGTCTGATGAAAGAGATTATGTAGACAGCGTTTTCCACCTAGAGGTGGCCTCTGTTTTTCCTGGTGGGGCTTGTATGGAGGAAAAGCTGACCCCGTAAGTACATTTTTTGGTTTTCAGTTTAATGGCTATGCCGGGAGCCTCTTCTCAAGTGGACCCTATGAGAAAGATGATGAGGAAGCTGATGCTATTTATGCAGCTCTGGATAAAAGGATGGATGAAAGAAGAAAAGAAAGAAGGTAAAACAAGTTATTGTCCTTCACACTTGTTTCATTTTGCGTTAATTTCAGACTTGGAGGAAAGTTGCAAGAATGGCATGTGTGTTTGCTCAGCTTTGAGGGTGTCTGGGTCTGGGTCGGGGACATCCGTGTTTGGATAAATGCTGGGCTGGTGCTGAGCAGCCTTAGGTCCTGGGAACAGGTGTGGGGAGCTTGAGGATTCTCAGTCTGGCTTTCCAGAAATTGGCAGATAGTTTGGATAGATTTCCTTGAATATGTTTTAGGGTCATCTCTCTGAAGTAAGCATGGTGATATTGATTAATCTGTATTAAGCAAGTAACTAAAGATGGCAAAAGAACATTTAAGTCCTCATGGCAGGTGGTGTTTGTAGTCTGAGAAAACACATTCTACACGTTGGCAGTCAGACATGGCTGGTGCAAGACAGACTGCAGACTCCTCAAGCCTGGAGGGTGGGAGCAGAGTAGAGAGGGGAGGTGGACCACAGGGCCACTCAGGTTTGTGTCTGTCCTTGGGGGCCTGTTGAGGATGACTGCTCCTCGGCAGGGTCCTTGCGTCTTCCTGAAGGGACTTACACCTGCATGCCTTGCATCCAACTCTGGTTCCCTGTCCTTGTTCTGGGGAAATTTATGCTAAGTGAACATGTTGTGTAAATTATGTAATTGCCTTGTAAAGTTTTACCTTTTTTTTTATTTTTTTTAAAATTATTTTAAGATGAATAATTGTCATTATTGAATATTAAGAAAATGAGATAAAATATAGGTAAGAGGGTAAAATAACATTTATTCATAAGCCCAGAAAGTGAGTTAAGATTTTGGTTTGTTTTCCTCTTTGTATAACTACTGTTTATTATACATGCAAATTTCTAACTTCCCGTACCATATGTAGAATTTTGTATTTTTTCAAGATCATTCAGGATAGTGAAATACAGTTCTTTGGGGAATTTAGAAAGCTTATTATTAAATCAGTATGCATGAGTTTATATATACAGTAATACAGTTAACTTTGCATATAAAGAAGACTTGATTGTCCCCCTGGGATTTTTTTATTAAACAAAAACAGCAGTGAGTGACATGGACAGATGTAAAAGGTCATTGTACTAAGTGGTTTTAGAAAGGTGGTTGACTTTTTAAAAACTTTTTGTTATGAAAATGTTCAATATTACAAATGAGCAGAAGGAATAGTGTGGGGACACCTGTTCCCCTGTACTCCTTCCATGTTGTCTCAATGTTTGCTCAAATTTTGCACATTTGCTTACACTGTATGTGGGTATTTTTTTTTGTTTGTTTTTTAGGAGGTACTGGGAATTGAACCCAGGACCTCCTACATGGGAAGCAGGTGCTCAACTACTGAGCCACATCCACTCGCCTGTATGTGTATTTTTGTCAGGTCACTTCCAAGTAAATTGGGCATGATGCTTCCCTCGAATATCCCGTCTCCTTCGTAGCCACAGTACCTTTTCCACATCCGACAAAACCAACCATGATTCTCTGTTACCTAATTTCCATTTCACATTCAGATTTCTCAACTTGTCCCTAGAACATCATTAAGCTGCACTTTTCCAAATCAGCATACTATCAGAGAGCACTCATCCTGTAATCTCTCTTAAGTGTCTTTCAATTAAAAAAATCCCCTTCCCTTTCCCTTTTTTTTTTTTTAACTTTTTTCATGACATTGACTTCTTTTTTTAAAAAAAAACAATTTTATTAATACCTGTTAATAAAGTATACAATTCATCTAAAGTGTACAATCAGTGGTATTTGATATAATCACAAAGCCTTGCATTCATCAATTCAATCATTATTAGAGCATTTTCATTATTCCAGTAATAATAATTAAAAAAAAGACAAAAACTTATCACCTCTCATTCTCTATGCTTCTCCTACTGTACATAGCTGCTATTCTGTTTCTGTTTTTCTAGTTTATTTGAATTTGTATATATATTTTCTTTTAAAACAAATCAGTTTTATTGATACATATTAATAAAGCATACAGCTCATGCAAAGTGTACAATTAGTGGTATTTGGTATAATGAAATAGTTGTGCATTCATCACTTCAATCATTAGAGCATTTTCATTATTTCAATATTAATAATAAAAAACATAAATAACACTTCTTCACCTAGCAATCTCTCTATGCACATATCTACTATTTCTGGCTATTCTTGCACAATTATTTATTTGTTTATTAAGTACTTTTATGGAGAAACATTCATTGTATATGTATATACATTTCTTTAAACAAATCAATTTTATTGATACATATTAATAAGGCATACAGTTTATCTACAGTGTACAATCAGTGGTATTTGATATAATCATATAGTTGTGCATTTATCAATTAAATCACTATTAGAGCGTTTTCATTATTTCAATAATAATAATAAAAAACAAAAACAAGAAAATTCTTCACCTCTCAATCTCCCCATGTTTCCCCTGCTGTTCATAGATGTTATTTCTGGCTATTCTTGCACAATTATTTATTAAGCAGTTTTATTGAGATATATTCACATACCATACAATCCATCCAAAGTGTACAGTCAGTGGCTTTAGTATAATCACAGTGTCATGCGTTCATCACCCTCCAAAAATTTTTAAAACAATTTCATTATTCCAAAAAGAAAACTCCGCACCCCTTAGCAGTCACCTCTCAATCCCTCTATTCTTCCCCAGCCCTACATAACCACTAATTTAATTCCATCTTTATAAATTGATTTATATTTACATTTTACATTAATGGAATCATACAATATGTGGTAATTTGTGTCTGGTTTCTTTCACTTAGCATGTTTCTTTTTTTTGCCTTATTAACAACTTTTAACATTAACATACATTTATTCAGTTTCAAAGAAAAACAGTCTTATATATGTAGTATTACCTGTATTTATATTTCTCATGAGATTTTACCATGCTGTACTGTCCCATGTTACATTTTTTAGCTTGCCTTCTAGTAATATACATGTTTTTAGACTTTCTCTTTCAGTCACTGTCATCTCCATATAATAGTACTGCTAGTTAAAAACACTATGATGTGCTTTCACCTTTTCTGTTCATTTCCAAAGATTAACAAACAACCTTTTTACCAGTTCTGCACAGATTAACTGTCAACTTTCCATTCTCTAACCTCATTCTATTTTCTGGTAACTTATATTCTATTTATTAACTCCATGAGTTTATACAATATATTCAGTTTATAATAGCACAGTCATACAGAATTTGTCCTTTCGTGTCTGTATTGCTAAACTCAAAATACTGTCCTCCATGTTCATCCATGTTGTCATATACGACTTCATTTCTTCTTACAACTGTATAATATTCCATTGTGCTTATACACTAGTTTATCCATTCATCAGTTGATGGACACCTGGGTTGTTTCCAACTTTTGGCAATGGTGAATAATGTTGCTGTGAACATCGGTGTGCAGATGTCTGTTTGTGTCACTACTCTCAGTTCTTTGGGTATATACCCAGTAGTGATATTGCAGGGTCAAGTGGCAAGTCTATATTCAACTTCCTTAGGAACTGCCAAACAGTCCTCCACAGTGGCTGTACCATTCTTCATTCCCACCAACAGTGAAGAAGTGTTCCTGTCTCTCCACATCCTCTCCAACACTTGTAGTTCTCTGTCTTTTTAATAGTGGCCATTCTGGTAGGTGTGAAATGATATCATTGTAGTTTTGATTTGCATTTCCCTAATCATTAGTGATGTTGAGCATTTCTTCATGTGTTTTTTTGCCATTTGTATTTCTTCCTTGAAGAAATGTCTATTCAAGTCTTTTGCCCATTTTTTAATTGGGTCGTTTGTCTTTTTATTGTTGAGTTGTAACATCTCTTTATATATCCTGGATATTAAACCCTTATCAGATATGTGATTTCCAAATATTTCTCCCATTGAGTTGACTGCCTTTTCACCCTTTTGACAAAGTCCTGTGAGGTGCAAAAGTGTTGAATTTTGAGGAGGTCCCATTTATCTATTTTTTCTTTTGTTGCACGTGCTTTGGGTGTAAGGTCCAAGAAACCACCACCTCCTACAAGGTCTGGAAGATGTTTCCCTACATTTTCTTCTAGTAGTTTTATGGTCCTGGCTTTTATATTTAGATCTTTGATCCATTTTGAGTTGATTCTTGTATAGGGGGTGAGATAGGGGTCCTCTTTCATTCTTTTGTTTTTGGATATCCAGTTCTCCCAACACCATTTGTTGAAGAGACTGTTTTTTCCCGTTAGTGTGGGCTTGGTAGGTTTGTCAAAAATCAGTTGACTGTATAGGTGAGGGTATATTTCTGGGTTTTCAATTCTATTCCACTGATCAATGTGTCTATCTTTATGCCAGTACCATGCTGTTTTGACCACTGTAGCTTTGTAATATGTTTCAAGGTCAGGCAGTGAAATTCCTCCCACATTGCTCTTCTTTTTTAGAATGCGTTTGGCTATTCAGGGGCACTTACCCTTCCAGATGAATTCGGAATTGCCTTCTCTAATTTTGTGAAGTAAGCTGTTGGGATTTTGATTGGTATTGCATTGAATCTATAAATCAGTTTAGGTAAGATTGACATCTTCATGATATTTATTGTTCCAATCCATGAACACAGAATGTCTTTCCATTTGTTTAGGTCTTTTAAAATTTCTTTTAGCGTTATTTTGTAGTTTTCTGCATATAGGTCCTGTCCTGTACTTCTTTGGTTAAATTAACTCCTAGATATTTGTCTTTCTGTTGCTATTGAAAATGTGATTTTTCTCCTGATTTTCTCCTTAGGTTGTTCAGTACTAGTGTACAAAAACATTACTAATTTTTGCGTGTTGATCTTGTATCCTGCCACTTTGCAGAACTCATTTATTAGTTTAAATAGCTTTGTCATGGATACTTCAGGATTTTCTAAGTACAGGATCATGTCATCTGCAAACAAGGAGAGTTTTACTTCCTCTTTTCCTATTTGGACGCCTTTAATTTTTTTTTCTTGTCTAATGGCCCTAGCTAGAACTTCTAGTACAAGGTTGAATAACAATGATGACAGTGGGTATCCTTGTCTTGTTCCCGATCTTAGAGGGAACGCTTTCAACCTTTCCGCATTGAGTATGATGTTGGCTATGGGTTTTTCATATATGCCTTTTATCATATTGAGGAATTTTCCTTCTATTCCTATCTTTTGAAGTGTTTTTAACAAAAAAAGATGCTGGATTTTGTCGAATGCCTTTTCTGCATCTATTGAGATGATCATGTGTTTTTTTCCCTTCAATTTGTTAATGTGGTGTATTACATTGATTGATTTTCTTATGTTGAACCAGCCTTGCATACCAGGAATAAATCCCACTTGGTTGTGATGTATGAGTCTTTTGATATGCTGTTGGATTCGATCTGCAAGTATTTTGTTGAGAATTTTTGTATCAATGTTTATTAGAGAGATTGGTCTTTAATTTTCTTTTCTTGTACAATCTTTATCTGGCTTTGGTATTAGGGTGATGTTGGCTTCATAAAATGTGTTGGGTAATTTTCCCTCCTTTTCAATTTTTTGGAAGAGTTTAAACAGGATTGGTGTTAATTCTTTCTGAAATGCTTGGTAGAATTCACCTGTGACGCCATTTGGTCCTGGAGTTTTCTTTGCTGGGAAATTTTTGATGACGGATTCAATCTCCTTAAATGTGATTGGTTTGTTAAGTTCTTGTATTTCTTGTAGTGTCAGTGTATGTTGGTTATGCGTTTCTAGAAATTTGTCCGTTTCATCTAGGTTGTCTAGTTTGTTGGCATATAGTTTCTCATGATATCTTATGATTCTTTTTCTATTCTCATTTTCATTTATTTCTCCTCTAATCTTTATTGTTTCTTTCCTTCTGCTTGCTTTGGGATTGGTTTGCTGTTCTTTTTCTAGTTTCTCTAGTTGTTCAGTTAAATCTCTGAGTGTAGCTCTTTCTTGATTTTTAATATAGGCATTTAGGGCTATAAATTTCCCTCTCAAGATTGCCTTCGCTGTATCCCCTAAGTTTTATTTTTTATTTTTTTTAAAGATTTATTTATTTTATTTTATTTATCCCCCCCCCCTTGCTGCTTGTGCTGCTGTGTCCATTCGCTGCGTGTCTTCTCTGTGTCTGCTTATCTCCCC
>JAQZBX010048143.1:0-20284 GCA_029593785.1 Cabassous unicinctus | reverse complement strand
TGGCTAGAACACCCCTCTCCTACATCGGAGGTCTTCAGGATCGAATCCTGGTGAAGACTGGAGGAGGAGGATGAGAAGAGATGAAACAGACACAGAGATTTGCCCAGCAAATGGACACAAAACAGCAAATGGGGAAGGGGGCGGTTAAAATGGATCAAGTAAATAAATAAATCTTAAAAAAAAAAAGAAGGCATACCAGGATGTACGAATTTCAACTAGAGAAGCTCAAGAGAGCAGTAGGTCATGACAGTAAGTACATAGTTGTTAAGAGTTGAACTCTTCCCTCTAGTTTCAAATCAAGTGACAACGGTTCTGTTTGATACAAATTCTGCAAGTCAGGTTAAAAAACAAGATGGCTGTCCCTTACACCAAAGCCAAGAAGGCGGCATCCTCCCAGAGAGTACACTGCTGAAGCGTTCCTCCCCCGAGCTATTCAGCACTGAAGAGATTCTCTTTTCTCCAGTTCTACTGTGAGACCCAGCCATGGAAAAAAAAAACCCTGGTCTTCACAGTGTTAAGGTAATAGCTTTGCTGAGACCTGGAGAAAAGAGAGCAGTAAAATGGTGCCTCTGCTCCTAGTGATGCTCTAGACAAAAGATCCAAATATTCGCACTCTCTTGCACCCTATGCCTCACCAACCCTCAAAACAAGAAAATCTGGAGCGGCCGACAGCTGCCTTCAGAGGATCCTTCAAGAGGCTGTGGGTATTGGCTGACATCAGCCTGTTTTCAAAGCATTATTCCCCTACTCTTTGGAATTTGTCTGGGCAGGCCTTTACCTGTTAGTCACCTCCTCTCCACAGATGTTAAAGATCAAAAACTGTATCAGTATGATTCTTTTCCTTAAAATGCCAGGAATTTGATACCTTGTAATAAACAACGTGCCCAGGTCCCAACAGCCTCCCCCATCTCTCTGATACAGTTAAAGCTCTTCTCCTGCAATTCAGTTGCTGTGGAAATGAGTTTGCACCATTAATACAGGTATGAGATGGGAATTTCGGTAAATAAAAGTAAGTCATTTATGTAAGTGCAATATCACTCAGACTCTCAGTGTAGGAGTTCTTAGCCAACACTCCAAGGGGAACCATAGAAAATAGAAATGTAGACAGTAAATTTCACATACAAAGAACCACTGCTCTAAGCATTTCCACGTGTAGCCTGAAGAACAGTTGTGGCCACTGCACCTGATGTATAAGAAAGCAGAGCCAAGTTCTCTGTTCAACAGTTGCTTTTATCCAAATAACCAACCTAGCCAGTCCCAATCCTTACCAAAGAACCCCTGACACTTCCCCAAATCCTGAGTCTTGTACCTTTGGGCCTTCTTAACATATTGAGTCAATTATAAGATCCCTGGAGGATTTCCGAGCATTTTCTAACATAAATTGCCCCTCGCCACTTCCCAACATGTTTTCAATAGCTCGAAGCACCTTCCTGGCTCCTTCTTGCCAACAAAGGAGCTTACCGGGATCTCCCACCAAAGCAGTTTGTGCTAGGGACCTGGTGCCGGTTCTCTGGAGCTACAGCTGTTGTCCCACTGGATTCTCTTGAAGGTGGCTGTGATCCTAGAAAGGGAATCAATCACAAGACAGAAACATTAAGAAACTCAGCTCTTGTTTGAGATTTAGCTGCCAGGAAGGGAACTCACTCTGCGTATTAAGAGTTTCCCACCACAGTGGGGTATGCGCAGTCTAGCAAGCCACAACCTCTAGCATGAGAAGGAAGAGGGACAGTCATGTGAGACCTGATCTGTGCCACTGAACACTGCGGCTCAAACCTTGGAAACAGCTCCTCCTCTCCAAGACCTTCAAGAACACCTATGGCACTTACAAGCACACTGCTTTATACATGAAAGAACTTCATCGTCATGAATGTGAGATAGAGAACAGATGCTGGGCATACAAAGTGGGGGCAAGAAATGGGAACATTCGTCCATATTGGAACCAGAGAGCTTTTAAAACCCAAATCAGATCATGATAATTTTCCACTAAAAACTGTTCAATAGATTCCTGCATCTTAGGAGGAGGCTCAAAAATCCTTACCAAGGCCTTTGAGACCCTGTGTGATCTGAGCCAACTTGCCTCTTTGGCCTCACTTCCCACTACTCCCCTCCTTGCTTCCCACATTCCAGCCACCCTGGTCACCTCCATTCCCAGCACAGGCCAGGCTTGCTCCCCACTGAGCACTGGCACATGGGAACCCTCCACCTTTGCTTTCCCCGTCACCCCTTTACCCCACACCACCACTCTTGCTTGTCTGAACTCCTCCTTCCCTGACTGCCCCCCCCCCCAATGTACATAAGATGCCTCTAAAGTGCAGGGATCTCATATCACCCTTCATAGGGTTTGTCACAATTACAATTACATAATAATGCATGCGTTTACTTGTTTGATGTCTGACTCACTCACTCCCCTCACCCCCCAAATAGATTATAAGCTCCAGGGAGTGGGGACCACATGAGTTTTGCCCACAGCCATCTGGCTGGCACCTGGCCCAGGGCCTATACCTGTTCACTGATGTACACATATGTTGAATGCGTGAATGATACAAGTTCTTCTCTGACCAAAAGCACCCCAACAGTGACTTACTCATTCCAGCTGAGGGGTTCTTCTCAGCAGTCAAGGCCCATCTAAACCCTCCGATTCTACCAGACTGCCCTTGCATTAGAATTCAAAACTCGCCCCCATAAAAATAAATAAAAATAAATTAAATAAAGAACAAATCTCACCCCCTTGAAACCTTTTTGGGGCCTGGAAAGCGCCACAGTTACATGACATTTAGCAAAACATTTCATGAGAAAAATTATGGAGAAACCCAACCCATTTTGGTCTCGGAGTTCATGAAATAATTTCCTGCTACATCCAAAGTTGACTAATTTCAGACTAGATCAAAAGAAACAAACTGCCAGGACAGAGCAGGAGACACTCTCCAGTTTCCCTCTTCTGCATGTATTCTGCTAGGGTGTATCTCCACTTTAGAAGCACACATAGTCCCCCTCTCCCAACCAATACCTTGTCATAAAAGACATCCTCAAACTCCCCAGGAAGCTTAAGTGTATTGAGAAGAAGGAAAATGGGGCAAAGTAACATTTGATATAGAAGTTTATTTTCCAAAGCCTATATGGGACAAAAAAAGATGTCTTTCTCTGCTCTCAAACCAAACATTAACACACTTACAAAGTCTGGACATTTAATTGGGTCCTTTAATCAGAATGCAGAACTTGAGAAGCCGTGTTAGGATTTTGAGGCAGGATGTGAGGAATAGTGAAGGCTAGCTATGGGCAGGACTGGCTGAGCAGTACACAAAGCAAGACACCTAGTACAGGACCAAGCTCTGGGTACCTCCTCCCTACCCCCAGCCCTGCCACACCTCGTCCCGGCACAGCCCTGGGGAGCAGGGCGGCACTCACCGTCTGTCACGGCACTGCCATTAGGCACACTTCCCAGATCAACAGTCGGCCCGTCCAGGAAAATTGTCAGCTCTCCACCCGAGACAACGCTGCCTTTGTTCTCCGTCTGCAGGTTCAGGGTCAGCTGCATGTTCTCCACTGTTGGGCACAAAAGGCAATATGGATGGACTAAACTAATACACCTTGAATTAAGATTCTCTAAGTTGTAAACTCCCATTTCATCTACGCTGGCTTCCCCAGCAACCATTTTCTCCATCATCAAATATGTCTTGTGGCCTGGAAAGAAGACTGGGAAGGAACCTGCCTAACTGTAACCACTGTTGTATTGCGCTGGTGGGAAAGGATGTGCTCTTTGTTTGAAATATTTTATATCATTATGTTAGCTAGATAATTTCTACATTAGTTTTTTTTGTTTGTTTGTTTATACTTTCAGGACTGTAAGAAAAGAGTAGGGAAGTCCATGGTGCATGGGGAAGAAATTAGTTACAAGCTAATTACAAAGAATGGAGGCAAAAAGAAGAGAAAAAGGTCAGGAGACCGTGTAGAAATGTCAGCAGGAGTTCTAGATGAGGGATTACAGGGGCTGATTCTTTTCTTCTTTGTGCTAAAAGGTGTTTTCTGAAAATTTTGGCCTGAAAATGTATCACTCTGAAGAAAGGAAAAACAGATTTTAAACACTTTTTAAAAGTTGAATATATGCAAGTCAGCCCCAGCAGTCACACAGCTCTGCTTTAGCCCCACAAGGGGAGACCCGTCAAGACCTGGTCTGTGACTGAGGTAAGAAGGAAGCTCACAGCCAGCCAGCCCCCTAGAACTCTTAGGCAAACTCAGCCCTGTGGGTAAACGAGAGAAGCTGGGTCACCGGGGCAGAAAAACACAGCGATGAAACAAGGCAGAAGCACCAAACGCCCTCCCCACCTCCCCAAGCCTGGCCACACAGAATAGCTTCTGTCCAGTTACCGGTCAGGAGCTACAACCTCCAGGTCAGGGCTATTCAATAATTACCATGAGAGAACCAGCACAGATGAAGAGTTCCCCAAGGGAATGCTGTCCAGTCCTCCACTCCTCCCCAGACCCGGAAAGGGCCACATATTCAAATCTCCCTCCCCACCTCCACCCTCCAATCCACCCACTGAATTTTGCCTCTAAGAGTTGCTATTGTACTGCTATAAGCTATCTTACCTGTTTTTTTTAGAACAGGGCAAGGTATGTGTAAATAATAAATGTTACCATAAGCACTGAGGTAAATTTAAGCACTTTCTAGAGACAACGCCCACCCTCCAAAAACAAAAACAACAATAACAAAAAAAAAACAAAAAATCAAACTGCCCCAAATCTAAGAAACAGACACAGACCTTAGTAAGAAATTCTGGATCCATTCAAGGATCTATTATAAGGTAGAAATCATTTTACCTTCCCCAGAGCATCTCTACTTTCCCTTCATAGATTTCTCTTTCCTGTAACACATCTCTCCAACTCCTTTTCAAGTCTGCTATTTTCAATCAGTTCTACTGATTGGTATGATAGTTCCAAATGTTTCTATAAAGACTACTTTTTAAGGAGGTACTGGGAATGAACCACGGACCTCCAAAAGGAAGGCTTTTATGGGAAAACCAGTTCCTCCAAAAGTCAAAGAGTGATTTCCTACTCCGTTAGGCCAAAATCCAGTGCCTAAGTCCCTAGCAGGCAGGACAGTGTATGTGGGGGGGGCGGGGTTGACAGGCAGGCAGTCGGGGTTCAAATCTCAGTTCTGTTACCTATTAGCCCTGCGATGTTAAGACAGTTACTTAAACTGAGCATCAGCCTCCCCACCTGCAAAACAGGAGTAATAACAGCACATTTCCTGGAAACAGTTGTAAAGAATCAAATGGCATCAAGTAAGCTCCTAATAGCCTGTCATTTTTACGATCTCTCTGTTGGCCTTCCTGGTTTTAGGCTGATTTTTCTCAATCTAACGTGTTCATGTGAGGGTTGCTCTTCTCTTGTCCTTTCCAAGCCATTTATAGGTTGCAGCAACTAACTCCACAAAACCTTCCAAGGTAAGCCACGTAACCATCGTGAGGATGAACTGTTTCCTTGTTTTCTGTCCAGGACACCTCCTGGAGATGCCCAGCCTTTTGGATTTAGTACAACACTATTGAAATGTGCTAGGATAAGAATCTAGAAGGACTCCTTGACTCCTTTCCTGATATCTCAAAGGTCATCATTTTATACTTGGAGTGGGAGCATGTTTTCCCCCTCCTTCCTGGAGTGATGGTGATGTTCAACAGGAAGACAGAAGAGCCCAAGGTATCTCACTGCTCATTATCAGCTCCATGACAGCCACTCTGCCCTGGTCCTCTGGCAGAAGCCAGAGGCATCACTCGAATTTTTCTCTCCATGGCCTCATCTCAAGGCTCCAACTTAGCTCCTCCTTCTAGTTTACCCACTAAACCTCTATAGCAGAATCCTTATGTTCATAAAGGCCCAGGTGCTACCTGACAACCCTGTGAGGCACATCTTTTTTTTTTTTTTTAATAATACATATTTTTTTATTTTTTAAAAGATACTTAGATTACATAAATGTTACACAAAAAATATAGGCATTCCCATATGCCTCACTCCCCACACCTCCCACACCCTTCCACATAAACAACATCCTTCATTAGTGTGGCACACTCATTGCAATTGATAAACGCATCCTGGGGCATTGCCACTGAACATGGACCATAGTTCACATTGTAGTTTACACTCTCTCCCACACAATTCTGCAGGTTATGGGAAGATACAAAACGGGTATATCTGCTGTTGCAATGTCATTCAGTACAATTCCCAAGTCCCGAAAAAGCTCCTGTATTATACCTGTTTTTCCCTCTCCCTGCCCTCAGAGCCTCCAGTGGCCACTGCTTCCACATCAATGTTGTAACTTCTAGAATCACAATAAGTCTATAGTAGAATACCAGTAAATCCATTCTAGTCCATAGTTCATTCCCAATCCTTAGGATTCTGAGATGGTGATGTCCATTCCACCTCTAACTGAGAGGGGGCTTCGATCCCATACAGCAGATAGATGGGACTGTCTTTCTTACAGTTGTAGGCTCTCTCGTTTCCTTGGTATGGTGGTTGTCAATCCTTACCTCCTTGTTAGTTGTCCTGGGTGAGTCCTATGAACTGGAGAGTAGGTGTTGCAACTCCGCTGAAGCTCAGGGCCCAGCTGGCATATGGTCAGCCCAAAAGATTCCAGTCTTTTGGAAGTACACCTACAAACTCCAGCACCAAGTATAGATTTAAATAGAAGGGACAGATGAGCCATGTGTAGGGAAGCCATAAATGAGTCCAACTCTGTCACTCTCAGGAGCACAAACTCCAAAGTAGGGCCCACTGGCAAGGAACCAAACTTCGGGCTATCTGTGAGAGGCACATCTTAACTTCAAAAAGAGCCTGGAATAGAAGTGTCTGTTTTTTCTTATTAAACTTTTTTTTTTTTTTTTTAAGATTTATTTACTTATTTATTTCTCCTCTGCCCCCTAGTTGTTTTGCACTCGCTGTCTGCTCTCTGTGTGTTCTTCTGTGTCTGCTTGTCTTCTCTTTAGGCGGCACCAGGAACCTATCCTGGGACCTACCGGGGTGGGAGAGAAGTGCTCAATCTCTTGCGCCACCTCAGCTCCCTGGTCTGCTGCATCTCTTATTGTCTCTCCTCTGTGTCTCTTTTTGTTGCATCATCTTGCTGCACCAGCTCTCCATGCGGGCCAGCACTCCTGCGTGGGCCAGCACTCCGTGTAGGCCAGCACTCCGCATGGGCCAGCTCTCCGCGTGGGCCAGCTCTCCGCTCGGGCCAGCTCGCCGCGCCGGCAAGCTTGCCTTTCACCAGCAGGCCCCGGGAATTGAACCCTGGACCTCCTCTATGGTAGATGGGAGCCCAGTCACTTGAGTCACATCCATTTCCCTCTTATCAAACTTTTGAGAACACTTTTTTAATTTACAAAAAGAGAAAGAGCTCCCCGACCATCACTATCATAGCCAAGTGACCAAGTCTAGCGATGCTAAGAGCGTGACAACTGCCGCCTCAAGCCTACTGAGGTGATACAGTAGGAAGCACATAGTTTCACTCTTAAAGTCCTCTTGCCAAAAGACTCTAAATGTGATTCTAACCAAGCCTCTAAACCTACTCTCCATTTACATGAGTGAAACAAATTAAATGACACTATGAGGAAGCAATCAGACAAATCCAGAATGGGGGACACCCTATAACATAACTGTCCTGGACTCTTCAAAAAGCCCATGTCATTAAATACATTAAAAAAAAAAAAAAAAGGGCAGAGGGGGAGACTATTCTAGATCAAAAGAGACTAAAGAGACAAAACCACCAAATGCAACATATGAATTTTGACTGAATCTTGGTTAGAAAAAGACTATTTTTGGGATAATTAGAGAAATTTGCATATGCCCTGGATATAACATGATATTTGAAATGATCGCTAATTTTCTTAGGTTCAGTAATAGCATCATGGTTTTATGTAAGAATAGTCTTACTCTTGGGAGATGCAAGAGCAGATTATTACCTATGGCTTATTCTCAAGTGGTTTTATCAGCAAAGAGACAAAGTTTTTAGGAGTCATGTGTCACAATGTCTGCAACTTACCTTCAAATGGTTCCAGGGAAAAATGCACACACCCACACATTCACACACACAGATAAGCAACTGTGACAAAATGTTGGCAAGTGTTGGACCTAGGTGGAGGGCATTTGGGTGTTCATTGTACTACTCTTACGGTTCTTTTATATGTTTGCAGATTTCATAATAAAAAGTTGGAAAAAGTTTTTTTTTTTTAATCAGCTAGGCTATTTAAAAAAAATTAAACCTCAAGAACAGAACACCCTATTATTCTCTTTAAAAAAAAACAAAAAACAACCCTGAGCCAGGATAGCCCTACAATGCATAATGGGACTAAAGAAACCATTAGCTAATTGAGTGAAAGACTGAGGATACAGGGGAGGCTGACAGGGGCAGTATGGCTAGAACACAGGCTGGAATCGTAGCTATAAGTAGCAGCATTAGCCACCTCACCTTGGGGCCCTCTGGTCTTACTACAGCCATACCAACAACTCCACAAAGGCCCTTTCTCTTCCAGCATGTCTTCCTACTGCCTTTTGAGGCACTGCTCAAAAATCAAGAAACTGGTGGGGGAAATGGGTGTAGTAAGTCAACTTTCATGACTAGAATCGGATTTAGCACAGGAAACTCTCCAATGCGCTCAAGCCGGCAGGCCCTCCCGAGCTGCAGTCACACAATTAACACGTGTGTTTTGAGCACCTACTCTTCTAGTCACTGGGATTCAGGAGGAATAAAACAGACAAAGAGCTGTGCCCCTGGAGTGCTTTTGTTGTAGCTGGGGGAAACAGACCATCAGCAACTTTTTTAAGGAAAGGAAGTTGCATAGTCTGTGTTGAAAACTGAAACAAGGAAGGGGGATGGAGAGTGCGGAAGCTGAAAGAGGATTTGGGGTGGTGAGGAAAAAGTCTGAGTTCAGAATAACCAGGTGACAACTGGACAAAGACATAAAGGAGTAATCACATGGGTGTCTGGAGGAAGACTATTCGAGGCAGAGAGAAAAGCAAGCACAGAGGCCTGAGGTGGGATGTGCCTGGCCCGTCTGAGGAATGGCAGGGAGGTGGTGTGGGGGAAGAGAGGAGCAGTAGGTAAGGGAGTAGGTAACGGGGCCTCTGAGTGAGGCCTTGGAGCCCTGCAAGGTCTTTGGCATCTGCCCTGCATAAGACAGGCAGCCATGGGAGGGCTTTGAGTGGGAAAGTGACATGACTCATGCTCTAGAACAATCACTCTTGCTGCAGTATTGAAAAGAGACTTGGACGACGGGGGGCAAAGCACATAAGACCAGGCAGAAGGTTACTGCAATAACCCAGACAAGAGTGAGGGTGGCTTGGGCCGAGACACTGGTCGTGTCTTCCAGGAACGTGGTGTCTAAGGAAGACTACACCTTGATTTTCTCCCTGGCACGTGTTGGGAAAGACCCAGGACTTCCTGTCAGAGCTCTTCAGCCAGGCCCCACGGCCCACCAGTCTCCCAGAATCAAAGTCCTGTGCAAATCATAGGTGGGGGCTGCAAAAAGTGCCAACCTAGAGCGTGGCTGAAGGAAATTAGATTTAATTACAACCAAGTGGAACATATATAATGAAATATTCCCCTAGCAAAAGACTTTAGTTCCACTGAAAAAGCCAAAGGCTTGCGCTAACCTGAGCAATCAGCAAATGTCCTTCAATTATAGGACTGTGGCCTTCTGTTCTGACATGTACCAACTAGTTAACAATGCCTGGCCACACTACTTTATGGAGGTCAATAGACAACAGTATGGCTTGATATTGAATCTAGTGAAAAAGAATTTGGAAAATCTTAAGGACCGTGCCAGGGGAACCCTTTAAAACCCCACACACCAAGAGAGACGACCAGACATTAGGCATCTCTTGATGGAAGCATACACTACCACTACAAAAAAACAAAAAAAAAATCCTGGATCAGATCAAGCCTTTAGATCTGCCCATGTGTTAACAGGAAACACAGAAGGAAGAGGAACATGTTAAACCACATTTCAGGAATACAAACAGAAAAATTCAAAATGTGGGAAACTCACAGAACTGTTTTGTCTCTTCAACAATAAATTTCAAGGGTAAAAAGAGGAATTCTAGATTAAAAGAGACTTAAGAAACATATCAATCTTATCTGGATCCTGACTCAAACAAATCAACAAAAGGAAAAAAAGACTTCTATAAAACAATGCAAGAAAGGTAAAGACCAACTGACTATTTGATGACATTAAATAATTTCCATTAAGTATTTCAGGTATGAAATTGGTTTTATGGCTAAAGATTTATTTTTATTTATTTATCCCCCCCTTGCTGGTTTTGCTCGCTATGTCTATTTGCTGTGCGTTTTTCTGTGTTTGCTTGTCTCCCTTTGTTAGGTCATCTTTCTGTGCCAGCTCACTGCGCACGTGGGCCGTCAGCTCACCCGGGCCAGCTTGCCTTCACCAGGAGGCCCCGGGAATCGAACCTGGGGCCTCCCATATGGTAAACGGGATCCCAACCAAATGAGCCACAGCCGCTTCCCTATGGCTATGGTTTTTAAGAGTCTATCTTTTAGAGATACATACTGAAACATTTGTAAAGAAATATCTGGGATTTATACCAAAATAACCCAATGCTGGAGGTTAGATGAAACAGGAGTGGCCATAAACAGATGATAGTTGAGCTGGGTGATGGGTACATAGGGATTCATCAACTAGTCTTTCCACTTTTGTGTATACTTGAAATTTATTAGTATTTTTTTTTAAAGCCAACATACCTAAAGCACAGTGTCTAACTTAAAAACTTATAGGAATTCAATATTACAAATACACTTTGACATACAAAAAAGGTAGAAAATATACCAATCGAGCTATTTGGGGAATAATTCCTACTCTAACTTTCCCTCACTTGAAAATCTCAAGTTAATAATTTCCTGTTGAGAGCAACTGGTACGTGCAACAAGGATGAGTAATATTTCTCTAAAAGTTACCTTTTCCTTTTCTTGACTTGGACTTCTTAATATGTTATTTGCATATGGTACTAATAAGTATAGGTAAATAGGGCATGGAAGTTGCCTTCCTTATTCCAAAAAAAGAGAAAATATATATAAACCGCAATGGCCAAACCATGCTATTATAATGTAACTCAGTTTTGAAATCCAGCTCTGCCTGGACAGTTTCACAGTAGTGTATGAAAGCACTGTCTACTTTAGAATTATCATTACTATCCCTTCCCCCTCATCACACCACCAAAATATATGTGCATGTACTCACATCTTTCAAAAGGAAAAATTGCTTTCTTTTTTTTTTTTTTTTAATTCCTAACTCGGTACACAAATATAAGTATTTGCCTGAAATTTAGAGAAAAATAAACAAGACACAAAAGTAGGATACTTTCAAGGGAAACCAAGCATCTCGGGTCCAAAGAGTCTGAAGCCCGATGAAGATGTGATTGATTTGGCCTTAAAGAGCTGCTCAGTGGAACAAACAAACCTCCTCTTTCTGTCTCTCCCTGCCCTCAATCCCATAGGCCCATCAAAAGAAAGTGAAAATAAGCAGGGCATTCATTAACAGGTCAGTGTTCATTCTACACATAACTGTGAAACACTGGTACACAGAGAAACGAAACCGGAGGAAATACCAGAAGGGCACAGAGCAAACAGTCTCCTTTCCATTCCCTGCTTTCTCTGTAATTCAGACACACAGGCTGGAATCTACCCCAGGATTAAAGAGAACGCTCTTTCATGTTCCCTTTGTAGTGAAGGACCCAGAGGCTTCCAGGATTTACTCTTAGGATGCCTCTTTGGCTTCCAACCTTAGCCATAGCCTAACAAGAGGAACAGTCTCTTCTACAAAGCTAGCAACAGGTTGTAAACACTGGATTTCTTGTTGGTGTACCAATGTTGACTCTGCTTTACTCTACCTCCTTCCATCCCCAAACACTGACACCTTGGCAGGGTCTTCTAGAGCACAGGGTGTAAGGAAGAGATTGCCTTGGTCTCAAAGCCCCTTCCACATGCTGCTACTGGGAATCTATCCTTTACCATCTCACAGGTAAAATTTTGGTCTTCTGGAGGTTGCATTAAAAAATTCCTATAAAGACAAGAGCTTCATTGCACAAAGCTGGTGTATAAACTTTTTTCTTTCTCTCTTTCTCATTCATTCATTGCATAAACACTTGTGGGTACCCACTATCTGCCAGGCACCATACTAAAAGCTGGGGTCACAATGGAGAAGGAAAACAGATATGATGCCTGCTCTTAGGAATCTCACAATCCAGTGGAAGAAACAGAAGTAACTGACTAATTTCACAAAGAAATGTAAAGTTGCAACAGTGAAAAAGGCTTCATGCAAGAGATACATGTTTCCATGAGTAGGTAGGTGTTTGGCTTGCTCACGGTATCAGGAAATGTTTCCTGAGGAACTGATAGCTCAGTTGTGATCTGAACTTTGAGCAGAAGTTATCCAGGCAAATAGCTAGCAGGTAAGGGGTGGAGGAGAGAACATTCCTGGCAGAGGAAATACCATGTGCAAAGGCCCTGTGGCAAAATGAGCTAGATATATTCAAGAAACTGAACAGAGATGAGTGGGCTGGAATGGAATGTGATAGGATATCTAGGTGGAGGCCAGAGGTTGCAGTGCCTTACTGGACGTCCATGTCAAGGAGTTTTTCTCTATCCTAGAGCAAGAGCAACATACTTAAGGGTTTTTAATCAGGTTGTGTCAAGATCAGCTTTGCGTTTTCATACTGTCTGCAGTATGGGAAACAGACTAGAGGGAAGTTAAGGACAGGTACAGGCAGACAGATATGAGGCCAGAGAGGAGAGATGTTGGTGACCAGGACTGGAGTAGCAGAGATGGAGCGGAAAGAAGTGGGCAGATCTGAAAAAGTAAAAATCAAGAAAGCCTGACATTGAATTAGAAAAAGAGATGGTTAAAAAAGAAAAAAAGTAAAGTTACAAGAAAAAGGTTAAAAAAAAGAAAGAAAAAGAGATGGGAAGAAGGGTAGAGGTATCAAGGATGATTCCTGGGTTTCTAAGTTACTTAACTGGACATATGGAAATAGGAAACACTGGAAGAAGACCAAGCCTGGGGAAGAAATGATGACTTTGGATTTGGACATGTTGATTTTAAGGTACTTCCGACATTTCCACACGAAGATACCAAGACAGTAGTCAGATATATGGGTATGGAGGTCAGAGGAGCCATCTAGGCTGGAGATCCAAATCTGTAAGGCATTTGCCCATAGCCGTTATGCATGAAGAGAGGGGTGGAAGTGGAAGAGATCACAGAAGAAGAGGATGGAATATTAGGAAACTCAAGCATTTAACAGTCAAATGGATAGAGATGACCTTGCAAAGAAGAAAGGAGGAACAGCCCGAGGGGTGGGAGGAAAAGAGAACTAATTCCTGAGAAGGTGGGAGAGGATGGGCTCCAGAGCAAGGACGGGGAGTCTGCCCTTAGACTGGAGAGGAGGGACAGGGCCCCTCCTGCAACAGGAAGGAGAGAGGACAGATTAGGTGCTAAGGCGGAGTCATCAATCAGGACCCTCCTTATTTCTTCTGATTCAGGGTCCCAGTGTTCTAGGGCAAAGCCACCCAGCTACACGTTTTCCTTTACTTAAAAAAAAAAAAAAATGCATACACACAGAATTGTCTATTCATCACTGGCATCCATCTTAGAGGGTATATTATATATATAGCATTTCTCTTGAACCCACAGAGAGTCCCTTTAAAACAGGATACAAAGGTTCATCTGTCTTGGTAAATCGCACTGTTTGTCAACCATAGCATATTTTTTAAAATTTTAAGTGATTTAGGGGAAATAAAAACAGATCTGGGAAAGGGTTGGTCTTTGGAATAAAGGGTCAGTTCACGTCAGTTACTGCTTGCTGCCTGGCCAGAGCTGCTCTTCCCCAAGGAGAGGGAAAGTCCTGTCGTGCCCTAATGGCGATTCTGATTTTAACAGAGCACCTGCTCTCCATGTCCTCCGGGGACTTCACTGAGCACACCACCCCACCCTGATTATAAACATGGCAGAGGCAGGTCTTCAATGAACAAACAGCCTTTTGAATGCTCTTAGCATAGCAAAATGTGGGAGCCTGGCGAGAAGATCGCTTTAATGGTCAAAATTCTACTTGTAAAAAATTCTCCTCTTTACAAACTGGCATTTTAAAAATTACAATTTCAGATGAGTGAAATATTATGCCACGATTAAGATTTGGATTAAGGATTATGAAGAGCGTACAATAATATGGGAAATTATTCATACCACAATACTAAGTTTAAAAAAAAAGAACACAAAGTTCTAGGGCGTATCTTACTATTAAAACCACATTTTTAAAAAGTTAAGTAAAAAAGTATAGAAAAAAGTGCGGAAATATTAAAAGTTGTGTTTGAATAGCACAATTGTGAAGCAATTAGAGGCTTTTTTAAACATTTTCATTAATTGCATAGTGGATACATATTTTTTAAATTTCCATATCAGTTAGACCTGAATATAGACGTGTTTACAAGTAAAATGACATGATGTCTAAGATCTGCTTTTAAATACTCCCTCTAAAAATTGAAGGCTAAAGGTGAAAGATGACTGAACATGTGTCAATCATTGCTAAAGCTGAGTAATGGGTACATGACAGTTCATTATACTCTTCTTTTTACTTTTATTTATGTTTGAAATTTTCCATAATAAGTTTTTTTTTTAATTCCCATTAGTGCTATGCAATGCTGTCTTTACAATAAATAATACTTTAAAATAACTGATAAGATGCTCATTATAAAAAATTCAAATGATACAGAAAGGAAAAGCATGAACCTCACCACACACACATACATCCACCAAATCCCTTCCCCAGGATATAGTCCACTGACAATTTTATATGAAGTCAAGGTATCTTCAAACACTAGCACAAGTATACAAATATAAATTATATATGCAAAATTGGGTTCATCCAAGACTCAAAATTTCTTGTTCTTTGATTTTTCACTTAGTGTATTCTACAAATCTTTTAAAATATATACAGAAGCAATCTATCTATCCACTGAGGATGGTTTTGGGATCAAGAGAGGGGCATATTCAAAATGAACTTAGTCTTTTCGGTAATGTCCCACCCCCAAGAGAATAGATTCATGTACTACGCGTGTAAATAAACATCAATTAAGAAAGAGAAGGAGGAAGGGAGGAAGGCGGGTGGGCAGACATATTTTGAGAAATGTGGGCTTCACTGTCCTAGATGTAAACAAACAGCAACCCCACGCCAGCGACTGGCACTAAAATGAAAACTCTCCACTCTGAACCTAAAAGCGGTACAAACCGGGAAGCTCATGTAATTGCTGCATTCTCTGCGTCCAGGCTCGCTTTCCCTCCAGACACACCACTTTTCTGCGAGAATAAGTCTCTTACTCCTAGAATCCAGGAAGACTGAAGGAAAAGGCAAAACAAAGCACTCAAACGAGACAAATGTGGCTTGACCCTAATCCTATTCCAGCAGCTGCAGCGTGCGCCCCAGCAGAACCCGGGGAGACGGGAACTGACAACCAGGCGGGAGGCGCTCTCAAACGAGTGGCGCAAAGCAGGGGCCCGAACCTCAGACGAAATGTTTCCGTTTTCTTTTTGGCAAAGGGAAGGAAACAGCTCGCGCATATCCAGGCAACGGTCTCATTTTCCTATCACCAGTCCTGGGCTTATGCAAGGCCACCATTTCATGCCTACAGCAGTTGTGGTTTCAAACCTGAGCGCTATGTGGCTGATGTGAAACAGCACGGGCCTGGAGGGGACAGCACAAGGGCTCTGAGGGGCAGGCTGCGGAGGAGTGGAAGGAGTTTCTAAAACTGTGCAAACAATACAATCCCATACTGACAAAAATCCAATTTAGCTTCCTCTACCTCTAGAGCTGCACTGTCCATTGTGGTAGCCACAAGCGACGTGTGGCCACTGAGCACTTGAAATGTGGGAAGTGTGTGAGTTGTGCCTGTAAGTGTAGAAACGCCCTGGATTTCAAAGACAGTAGGAAAAAAGAATGTAAAATGTCTCCATAATTTTTATATTGATTACATGCTGAGATGATAATATTTTGGACATGGGTTATATAAAATATATCATTAAAATTAGTTGCATCTTTTGTTTCTTTCTCTCTCTTTATTTTTGCTTTTACCTTTTTTTAACACGTCTACTAGAAAAATTCAAAATTACCTATGTGGCTTGCATTGCATTTTTATTGGACGGCGCTGCTCTAGCGCCTCCTCCCTGCCGTTTTGGGTCATTGTCCTGAGCTGCTCTCACTAGCCACACCTGGGCTGGCCCCAGCAGTCCTCTCTGGGTAACTCAAATGCGTGTTCCCACCCCAAAGCTTCCCAGGCTATTCCCTCTGTCTGGAACGCCCTTCTCCACTTCGCCTGAGCAATTCATTCTCATGTCCCAGAGTCACTTCCTCAGGGAAAACGTCCTCGACAGCGCCCCTCCCCTGGAATAGGTTAATCCCCAGAGATACCTTCCCATAGCATCCTGTACTTCCCTCCATCGTAGCTATCGCCACTGGACTTGATGGTTTGCACCATTTATCTCTTTAACACCTGTTTCCCTTTCTAGATCCTCAATTCCAAGGGGACAAGGATGCTGTCAGCCTGGTTCACTGCTTCCTCTCGAACACACAGCATGGTACTCGTAAATATTGTGTGGATGCAGGTAAATCAACTTCATATACTTCCCCTGCTTCAGGCAAGTCTCACAAAGCCAAGGAAATGCCCTATAGAGAAGAAGGAAATTTCCTCTCACATAAAACCCTGAATCAAAATGGAGACATTCTTAAGAAATACCTTAACCACCTACTATGGACTGAAATGCACTGTTTTGGGGGTGAACTCACTCTTTGCTCAAAGATGCATCCTCACAAAGTTTAAGCAACCCCCACCCATGGTTGGGGTAGACCTGATTCTCATTCCAAAGCTGATACATTTACAAACACTCAAAAAGCTGTAGTAAACCCAGGCTACGAGGCGGCAGCCACGTACCACAGGCGAAGGGATTCCTGACAGAAAGCTTTTCTTCTTTCAAGTAAGGTTTAACAAGGCAGCCTCTCAGCCTTGACACAGAAAAGCAGGTTTGTTTTAACATTCGCTGCAGGGGCCTGGGTATTTACTTTCCGAGACTCCGGGGCTAAAAGGGCCTTTTCTTTCAAACAGCTCTACGCTGACACCAAAGCCATGAAATGGGTCCGGCTGTAACTTTTAGAAGTTGGGGGTGTGGGACCAGGAGAGGGGGGTTACTGTTGGCTTCTTAGAGAATTCCTTGAGGTTCTGGCTTGGGTATATCTGCCTGAGGTGCAGGATGATGGAAAGCAACACACAGAGAGCTTTTCAGAGACTATTAAAGACAGTTTTAAAACCCAAACCTTGGCATCTGGTGCCAATCAAGAAAACAGTAATCGCTGATGTAACTGCAACCTGATCAGGGTGAAATAAAACAAAGGTCTGCGTTTGGGAGCTGGGGCTGGATTCGGCCTGCATCCTCCCAGAGTGGGCACCTAGTGCTGCCCTGGTCCCTCTCTCTACCTTGGAGTTGAGCCATGACACTGGCAACAAAAACCCAAGTCACAAGAGAAGACATGCATCCGCACAAATCAGCAGAGAAAGTCAGTCTTTTAACACATCTCGTGTGTGTGTGTGTGTGTGTGTGTGTGTGTGGTTTTTTCCAAGCACCTTTTTTGTTTTATAGGCAACAGGTAGGGAAGCGGGTGTGGCTCAGTGGATAGAGCCCCCGTTTACCATATGGGAGGCCCGGGTTCGCGTCCCGAGGCCTCCTTGTGAGGGCACGCAGGCCTGAGCGGTGTGGTGGGCTGATGCAGCAACCTCACAGCAGGAAGCAGGTGTGGCGCAATGGATAGAGCACCCGTTTACCATGAGAGGCCCCGGGTTCGCTTCCCAGGGCCTCCTTGTGAGGGCAGGCCGGCTCGTGCGGTGCCGTGGGCTGATGCGGCAAGACCTCACAGCGGGGGGAGGGGGGGGAGATAAGCAGACACGGAGAGGACACGCAGCGAATGGACACAGCGACGCGAGCAGCAAGGGGGGGATAAGTGAATGGAATAAATAAATCTTAAAAAAATAAATAAATAAATAAATAAAAATATAGGCAACAGGTAGAGAGGTGCACAAAAGCGAACAAAATTCACAAATGCCTGTCCCCATGGAGGCTACATTCTAGTTGCAGAGGACAATAAATGAGATAAATAAACAAAATATATAGTATCCCATGGGGATAACTACTAAAAAGAAAATAAAGCAGGGAAAGGAAATAGGGAGTGTTGGGGGGGGAGGTTGCAATGATGATAGCACGGTCAAGGCTATAGATTGTATGATTCTATTTGTCTGAAAAGCCTCAGAAATGGCCAGCTATAGAGACAGAAAGCAGATTAGTAGTTGCCTGGGGCTGGGGGAGGAAAGGAATTAACTGTACAAGGGATCTTATTGGGGTGATGGAAAAGTTCATGGTGACAGTTGCACAGCTCAGAAAGTTTTCCTAAAATTCATTGAATTATATGCTTTTTAAAAAGACACTATGGTCAAGGAAGTAAAGACCTGAGGGGGTGAGGGAGCAAGCCAGGAGTATAAGTGGGGGGAAAGTGTTCCACGAGGAAGGTACAGGCAGAGAGCAGAGGCCCTAAGGCAAGAGAACACCATGGGATTGGAGAATCAGCAAGGAGGCTGGTGGGGCCAGAAGAGGATTTGGGGAGAGGAAGAGAAAAGCTGGAGGTGAAGCCAGAGAAGTAACAAGGAAGATCAGGGCAGGCCTTTTACTCTGAGTGAGATGGGAAGTCACCGGAGGAGTGAAATGATTTGACTTACATTTTGGATTATTCTGGCTCCTCGATTCAAAAAGATAATGTGGGGAGACAAGCGCAATTGCAGGGAAACCAGTTAGGAGGCTGTAGCAATAAGAGGTGGGAGGTGACAGTGACTTAGACGTGGGTGATAGCAGAAGTCATAGTGCGAAAGTGTTAGATCCAAGAATACATCTTAAAGGAAATGCTGATAGGATTTGCTGGACTGAATATGAGTTGTAACAGAATGAAAGAATTCAAGGAAGACACCAATATTTTTTAGCCCGCACCACACAGTATTGTCGTTTTTGGCACAGGAAAGCTGTGGGAAAGAAAGTAGCTCAGTTTTAAATTAATATAGTTAATTTGAGGATGCTGACTAGAAATCTGGAAACACAGTCTTTGGTTGTCAGGACAGGCCCAGGCTATGAATTATCCAGCATATGGACTGAATGTAAAGCCATGAGGCTGGATAAGATCATGAAAGGAAAGAGTATAAATTAAAAAGTGGACTCAGTTCTGGGTTTGGCAACCAAGTCTTAGATATAATACTGAAAGCACAAGCAGCAAAAGAAAAAATGGATAAATTGGACTTCATCAAAATTTTAAAAATTTGTGCATTAAAGGACAGTATCAAGGGAAGTGGATGTGGCTCAAGCGATTGAGCTCCCGCCTACCACATAGGAGGTCCTGGGTTAGGCTCCCAGTGCCTCCTGCGGAAGACAAGCAAGACAGCGAGATGGCACAACAGGCAGGTGCAGCGAGCTGATGCAACAAGATGACGCAACAAGGAGACAAAAGAGGAAAGACAATGAGAGACACAACAAAGCAGGGAGCTGAGGTGGCTCAAGTGATTAAGCACCTCTCTCCCATATGGTAAGTCCCAGGTTTGGTTCCCAGTGCCTCCTAAAGAGAAGACGAAGCAGACTCAGCATACAGCAAATGGACACAGAGCAGACAGCGAGTGCAAAGAACAAGGGGGGGAATAAATAAAATAAAATAATTTTTAAAAAGGGACAGTATCAAGAAAGTGAAAAGACAACCTACAGAATGGAAGGAAATATTTGGAAGTCATGTATCTGATAAGAAATACATACAGAACACCTACAACTCAACAAAAGACAAATAATCCAATTTTTTAAATGGGCACAGAACTTGAATAGACTTTTCTCCAAATAAGATATACAAATGGCAAAAAAAGCACATGAGATTCTCAGTATCAATAGACATTGGGGAAGAGCAAATCAAAACCACAATGAGGGGAAGCGGGAGTGGCTCAGTCGATAGAGCCCCCGTTTACCATATGGGAGGCCCCGGGTTCGCTTCCCGGGGCCTCCTTGTGAGGGCAGGCTGGCCCGCGCGCGGCACGAGGGGCTGATGCAGCGGGACCTCACAGCGAGGGGAAGATAAGCAGACACAGAGAAGACACGCAGCAAATGGACACAGCGAGCACAAGCAGCAAGGGGGGGATAAATAAATAAATAAACAAATCTTTAAAAAAAAAAAA
>JAQZBX010048142.1:0-20286 GCA_029593785.1 Cabassous unicinctus | reverse complement strand
CTATGGTCCATGCTTAGTGGCAGAGCTCCGGGATGTGTATATCCATTGCAGGTGATGTGCCACACTAATGAAGGATGTTTATGTGGGAGTTTATGGGAGGTGGGGGAGGTGGTGAACATGGGAATCCCTGTAATTTTTGTGTAACATTTATGTAATCTAAGCATCTTTTAAAATATAAAGAAAATTAATTAAAAATAATAATAAATTAAAAATTAAAATTAATAATAATAAAAAGTGAAAAATAAAAAATACATCTGGGTGAAGCAGCCCATGAATGAAGTATACTTGCTAGAATTCATTAAGTTCTCCAAGGTGTTAGTTGTGATGACTGTTGAGTAACTGAAGTAAAGGAATGAAAAAATACATGGGGGTATGAAGCTGGAGATCCAGACAAATTATCAGTATCTTCCTGGCATTCCCCAGCACAGTAATCAGGTATATCAGGAGAAATAACATAAAGAGGACACACCAGATCTCTTCAGATTCTGTCAATCCTATAAGGATAGTCCAGCACATTTGTACTATTTCTAACACCCATATGTGCCACTTTTGCAAACTGAGACTTCAAAGGTGACACTTACCATGCATGACTTCAAAAAAAGTTTTTTGATGATGTGCCATTTTAAACATTTTGTTTAGTACTTCTAGAAATTCATATCATACTACTTTGCAAAATATGGCTGATACAAAATCTTAGTGTTACTGCCATAAATTAGGTATAAATAATTAAGATATTATATATAGAAATTCTTATATATTGCATAATTAGAATGAACTTTATATTGCTTTGAATACTTTCCTTTATTAACACATTCATACAGGTAAAAATATTATACCATAGATATTATTGTACTCAAATTTTACATGAGAAAATGTCCCAGAAATTTAAATAACTTTTTCAGAGACCCAACCATTAACTGTTTTTGGCTCTGTGATTCTACCATGATTGGTTATGTCCAGAGATCATGCTCATAACTCTATATTCCTACTGATAATTATTTTAGAAAAACAGAATAAAAGTGCTAGATATAAGCAAGGTGGCGGCAGAGTAAAGAGCTCCAAGAATCAGCCCCTGCTATGGGGCAGTTGGTGATCTCCCAGAGCTATCTAGAGCACTTGTTTGGGGACTCCAGGTGACAAGAAGTGCATCCTGCAACATCCTTGAAAGAATGGAAGGAGCAGACTGCCCATCTGCAGAGAAGATTCAAAAGTAGCGCACTCCATGCCTCGGAGGCCAGTGCCCATCCTCCACTGGAGGTACAAGCCGCCTGGGAAGCTGTTCCACTGCTGAATTGGAAGCTGCACTTCCCAAAACGGGGGAGGATAAGACGGTTGAGCACCAACTTCAGCTACTGATTAGTATATGCGGTGGGCTAAAGTATAATCCTAAGAACAGCTAAAGTTTGAACCCATCCAAGACAGAAAGAGGCCTATAGCTGCCGTCTTAAATCTGTGCCTGACATGAGAGGAAGCAGGGCTGACTGCAAATCACAGTGCTGGTAGGGACCGATTTTTTTCCATCTAGATCAGATTGCCACTCTAGCTTAAGCCCCAAGCCCATCTTGGGCAGGGAGGAAGCTGGGGGGAACTGCGCCAGCCTCTCCGGCAAATTACAGGCCACTCTACGGAGGCCGGTGATCATCCTCCTTTGGCAGTGGAAGCCACCCCAGGAGCTATTCTGTGGCAGGAATTGGAAGCTCCATATCCCAAAAACAGGGGAGAAAGAGACCGTTGGCCACTGGTTTCAACTACTGATTAGTAAATTCAGCTGGCTAAAGTACAACCCTAAGAACAGCTAAAGTTGAGCCTGTACAAGTCAGAAGGAGGCCAGTAGCCGCCATTTTAATTCCACCCCCTAGCATGAGGGGAAGCCGGCTGATTGAAAATCACAGTGATGGTAGAGACCGGTTTATTTCACCCATATTGGCCTGCAGCCTTAGTCTAGGTTTCAGCCCCACCTCTAGCAGGGAGGAAGCTGATGGGTCCTGAACCAGCCTATCCAGGTAACTGCAGGTACATTTAGCTGCAGACTGAATAATCGGAAGTCTACCGGGACAACTGTGGTCATCTTCGGCCTGCACTGCATAGATTGCTGCCCACACCTGCAGCTCCACCCCTGCCCCAGGCAGGGGGAAAAAGGACATGAAGCTTCATCTCTCTTTCTGGGCAACTATGGTCTAGGCCTGCATGAGTTGTATTATTCCACAGAGCTGTGGCTCTGTCAAAAGAGAAAGTTGGGAGAAGCTTCATTGGTCCTTTGGGCAATAAGGGTAACCTTGAGCCTCCACAGCTTATAGCACCAACTACATCCTTGGCACCTACTACACAACCAGCAAGGGAGAAGAAGCAGGAAGCCCTAAACTAAAGAGAAAATCTGCACCCAAAATAAATACTCTAGTAAGCCAGATGCCAAGGCACCAACAAAAAAATTACAATCCACACCAAGAAACAAGACCATATGGCCCAGTTAAAGGAACATGGTAAGCCTCCAGATGACATAAAGGAGCTGAGACAACTAATCATAGATGTTCAAACAAATGTCCTTAATAAACTCAATGAGATGGCTAGAGAAATTAAGGATATTAAGAAGACATTGGATGAGCACAAAGAAGAATTAGAAAGCATACATAAAAAATAGCAGATCTTATGGGAATGAAAGGTGCAATAAATGAAATTAAAAATACACTGGAATCATATAATAGCACATTTGAGGAGACAGAAGAAAGGATTGGTAAGCCTGAAGATATGGACTCTGAAAGTGAACATACAAAGAAACAGATGAAGAAAAGATTGGAAAAACTTGAACAAGGTCTCAGGGAACTAAAGGACAGCAAGAGTTGTGCAAGCATACATGTCATGGGTGTCCCAGAAGGAGAAGAGAAGGGAAAAGGGGCAGAAGGAATATTTGAAGAAATAATGGCAGAAAATTTCCCAACCCTATTGAAGGAAATAGATATCCATGTCCAAGAAGCATGATGTACTCCCATCCAAAGAAATCCAAATAGACCAACTTCGAGACACATACTAATCAGAATGTCAAATGCCAAAGACAAAGAGAGAATTCTGAGAGCAGCAAGAAAAGCAATGCATAACATATAAGAGATGCCCAATAAGATTAAGTGCTGATTTCACACCAGAAACCATGGAGGCAAGAAGATAGTGGTATGATAAACTTAAGATACTTCAAGAGAAAAACTTCCAGCCAAGAATCTTATATCTGGCACGATTGTCTTTCAAAAATGAGGCCAGGTTTAGAATACTCACAGATAAACAGAAACAGAGAGTTTGTAACCAAGAGACCTGCTTTACAGGAAATACTAAAGGGTATGCTACAGTGTGAAAAGAAAGAAAGGAGACAGAGGCCTGGAAGAGAGTCTAGAAATGCAGGTTATATCAATAAAAGTAACTAAAAGTGTCAAAACAGTGGTGATAATAAAATATGACAGTTTAAAAACAAATATTCAGGAATAAACTTAACCAACAATGTAAGCACTTGTATTCAGAAATTACAATTCACCATTAAAAGAAATTTTAAAAAGACTTAAATAATTGGAAGAACATTCCTTGCTTATGGATTGGAAGACTAAATATCATTAAGATGTCAATTCTACTTGTATTAGTAAGCTAAAAGGGTGCTAATGTGAAGTACCAAAAATGGGTTGGTCTTTATAAAGGGTATTTATTTGGGGTAGAAGTCCACAGATACCAGGCCATAAAGCATAAGTTTCTTCTCACCAAAGTTCATTGCCACATGTTGGAGCAAGACAGCTGCCGACGTTTACCAGGGTTCAGGCTTCTTGTGTTCCTCTCTTCCCAGGGCTGCATTTCTCTCCAGGCTTAGTGCTTCTGGTTCCTCCACAAGGTCAGCTGTAGACTATCAGGTGAACAGCTCGCTTCACTTCTCCTGGGGCCTTCTTTCCAACATCAAAACACTTCTCAAAAGACTGCTTCTCAAAACTGCTCTTGCCATGCCTTTTATATTTGATTCCCCACCCACCAAGGGGTAGAGCTCAACACCCTAATCATAACCTAATCATGCACACATTAACAGATCAGTTTACAAGCATGATCCAATTATATTTTTGGAATTCATAATTACGTCAAATTGGCCAACGGTTACACTACTCAAATTGATATCAAATTCAATGCAATCCCGATAAAAATTCCACCAGCATTTTTTTAAATAAATGGAAAACACGATTATCAAATTTATTGGGAAGGGTAAGGGGGCTTGAATAGCCAGAAACATCTTAAAAAGGAAAAGTGAGTTTGGAAGACTCTCATTTCTCGTCTTTATGTCATATTACCTAGCTACGGTGATAAAAACAGCATGTTTCTGGCATAAAGAGAGACACATAGACCAATGGAACCGAATTGATGTTTAAAAAAGAGACATTCACATCTATGGTCAAGTGATTTTTGACTACCTGTCAAACCCACCCAGCTCAGGCAGAACAGTCCATTCAACAAATGTTGCTGAGAAAATTGGATATTCATAGCAAAAGAAGGAAAGAGGACCCCTATATCACAGTCTATACAAAAATTAACTCAAGGTGAATCAATAACCTAAATATAAAAGCAAGAACCATAAAGCTTCTAGAAGAAAATGTAGGAAAATATCTTGAAGACCTAGTGGTAGGTGGTGGATTCTTAAAGGAGATAAGAAGAGGACTGAGATGGACTATTGATATTTAATGTATGTAGACATTTTAATTAGCTTTACTGTAAAAATCTGGAAATGTACAGAGTTGATAGTAACATATAGTGAGTAACAGCTGGTTTATAAATGGGGATGTAGCTGAAAATGGTGGTCTATGGAAGTAAATGCCAATTGACAGAAAGCTAGAGAATAATCTAGGAACTGAATAGCACAGTAAACCCAGAGGTGGATGAGAAATGTGGTTGATGGTACAGATGCAAGAGTGTCCTTTGTGCGCTAGAGCAGATGTACATCAGTATTGCAGGTGGTAGGAATGTGGAGAAGCATGGGAAAAATACAACTGGAGTGACCTATGGAGTGTGGTTAGCAGTAATAATGTAATATTCTTGCATCTATGCCAAAGATGTACTGTGTCGATAATGGGGGAGTATAGAAACTGTGTGCCAAGTTTATGCTGTGGCCCTGGTAATAATTGGATGATGTTATCTCATAATCTGCAACAAATATTCCACCACAGTGTGGTGTGTCGATAGAGGGGTGTTCTTTGGGAATTCTGCACATGTGCATGATTGTTTTGTAAGTTTACAATTCTGTTATAGAAATATATTTTTAAAATAATAATAGGATGGGTTGGGGGGAAAATACATGAAATGTAAGATAAGGACTATAATTAGTAGTAAGATTTTGACAATATTCTTTCATAATGTATAACAAATATCTCATGACAATGCAAGGTGTTGGTGGAGAGTTGATGTTTAGGACCCCTGTATGATGTTATGAATGTTTGCTTTGTAAGCTCACAACTTTTACTATACACTTATTGTTTATGTATGTTCATGTATAAATGATATAAATAATAATAATAGGGTGGGTTGGGGGAAAATAATTTGGTTAGTAGTAACATTTTGAGGAAGCTTTTTAATCATTAGTTAAAAATATTTCACAACAATGCAAGGTATTGGTGGTAGGATGAGGTATGGGAGCCCTATATGAAGTTATGTATGTTTGTTTTGTAAGTTCACAACTATTACTATACACTTATTGTTTATGTATGCTTATGTATGAGAGATATACTTCAATAAACTTAAAAAATATAAAAAAAGTGCTGGATATATAATAAACAATACTTGAGAGTTTTAATGCATAATTTCCTGTTCTTTTGTATCCAATATTATTTAATAAAATAGCAGATCAGAAATTAAAGCCTTAGGCTACTTTACTGTGGTAAAGTAGACATAGACATAGACAATGCATTATTAATTTTTAGAAGTTATTTTTTCAAGTAATCATTTAAAATCAAATTTTTACATAATTTGTATTTTCAGCATATGTACATTTCTTGATAACTATGATTCCAACAATTCTATATTTTCAGGTGTACAAGTCATGATTTTTTTTTTAGATAAAGCCTACATGATAATATTGCCTACATAAACTAACATACTCTAACTTTGATAATACCTGCCATGGGCCAAAGTTGGTGAAAAAAATTTCTTCCAGAAATATTTGTCTAGAAATTTCTCAACCTTAAGTTTTACTCACAAAGAAAATATGTAAACCATTTATGGCGTCTGAAATTTCTGTGATATAATTTTGAGATAACATGTTTAATTTTTGTGCATGCATTTTTGTTTTTGTCTGAGTAAAATAAATTATGTAAACCTGAAAGTTTTTGTTCAGGCCCTGGTAAAATAGAAAGTTCACCTGGAAATTGTCTCACAAGTATCCTAGGAGCTCCCATGAACACAAAAATAGCAGAGTATCCCTTGCTTTTCAAACTGATAATGCCACGGCACCTCTTATATTGATGAGTTCTGATAATGCAATATTTGATCAACTCTGGGACCAATTTCCAAGGAAGATCCCTTGTCATGATTCCCAAAACAAAAGTTCAAAGACTAATGTATCCATGTTAGGTTTTTATCAGATATTTGCCTTCTTAGAAGTCACAAAATGTTGAGCATCATTTTTTAGTATTCTTTTGTGATGCTGTTATTTATTACTGGACAAAAGAAAAGCTATTTATAGGGAAACTAATTAATCTGTTGCTGAAAGGCTAGATGCCATCCACCATGGATGGAAAAGAGAATTTTTCACAGTGAAACATTTTTATATTGAAAAGTGTGACACAATCATTGCATTGCAAAGAGTTCATTATGCAAAAATTAAGATACAACAAAATTCAATGAGACAATGAAACTTGTTCATAAATGTTATTATTCTTTAAATGTATTTTCTTGCAATTCTTTTCCTTTGTGCACATAATGCTTATTTTATGTATACTTATGTTTTTACATATTTCACACTATTTCAGTAGCTTTTTATTAGACATTTTTAACACATCTTTATATTATTAGATTTTTATTAGACCTATATTAGACTTTTGTAGAACCTACAATTTGATGTATTTTGAATTGGGTCTTTCTACATAATTTACTTCTTTCTAGGAGTGTGCACCATCTGATGAATGGGTGTTTTCAGACATCACAAGGAAAATATGGTGAAGTTTTTCTGATCAATTTTGATTATATCAACTAATTTATCTACACAGCAAATGTATTGTTATACTCTTCCACAACAATATTTGTGCAACTTTAAAAATTTATTTTATTTGGCTTTTATTATATTAAAATAAATGTGATACAAAACCATAAAAACCTGTGCTGAAAGAAATATTCACTTTCAATTAATTTAATGGTCAAAAGCTTACTTCCTCTGTATGTAAATAGGTGAAGTGCTTTCTTGTGAATCTTTCATTAATAAATGATAATAAAATCAATTTTATTGAGTTTTAGAATCAACTCATAAAGTATAAACTGTATGCATTCTAGAATTTTAGGTGAGATTTTGATGGTATGGATCAAGGAATCACAAAATGTTAAATTATATATTTGATTAATATCAGGAAGTTCAGTTCTTCTCTTCATCAAAAATTCAGTGAATCTGATAAAAATTATTTGGAGATTAAAAAGGCAGCCTTAATTTATTTCACAATAGGTGACTTTGGACTTTAAGTCAAATAAGAGATAGAGATTTTCTGTTAATGCAACCTCAATCACATCTACTTACTTCTTGCAAAATTCCAATGAATGACGTTTTTTCCTTAGCATTGAAAGTAAATTTTTATAGTCATTAAGTGCTCTTTTGAGTAATATAAATATGGTAGTTTGAGTCCTCTGTGGACCCCAGAAAATTGTCTTCTTAAATTGGTCCATATCTGTTGTGTGAACATATAATAATGAATCTTTGATTAGATTAGAATTAATTAAAGGTTATTTGATTTTAGATTATGCCAGTAAGGCATAGCCAGGGTGAATCTTAATCCTTTATAAACTGGTGTTGGGCTAGCCACAGAAACAGAGAAATGCCCAAGCTGAGAAAAAGCCACAAATGGAGCAGAAAGGAACAGAACCCAGAGGAAAATGCAGAGTCCAGCAAATGCTGCTTTGTGCATTGCCATGTGCCTTGCCAGGTGATAAAGGAACCCAGGATCACAAACAACCAATCTTTGGGGAGAAAAATATTGCCTGATGGAGTCTGGATTTGGTAATTTTTCTTAGCCTCAGAACTGTAAGTTTATGTGTGAATAAATCCCCATTGTAAAAGCCAACCCATTTCTGGTGTATTGCCTTGAAGCCTTTAGCAAAATAAAACAATAAATAAAAGTTGAAGGAAGAATAATTCATAAAGCAATTTATGACTAATCTTTTTGCTGAATCTTTATTGTTAGGATTCCAATATATCATCTCTTTTAGGAAAATAACTTTGGTAGATCAGGATTGAGAAACATAAAAGGACCTTGATTTCTTTGTCATACATTTCAACACAAAACTTTATCCCTGGAAATTATCCAATGTCTTAATTTTTAGAAATTATATTCTTTCATTTAATTCTGACAGTTTTTAAAATGTTTTTTAAGCTCTGTTAAGGATTTTTATAATTTTCTGAAAAATTGGCTCTATTGATATTTTGTATGGTCCTTCATGTCTTTGTAATACAGAAGTCTAACAGTAATATATTTGCAGTAGTGTTACATGCATATATTGTGCTTGTACAACTTTTTACTAGTCACCCGTTCTTATCAACATCATCTAATTACATCATACTTTTAAAAAGAGTCCATTATTGTGAGTTTTTATTGTGTTTACTCTACTTATACTTAAGATAATGATTTATGCATGATTTCAATTTAAGTCATATATTTTAAAAATCTGATTCTTCCATTCTGGGTTATTTTTAGACAATAAATTATGTAATATTAAATTTTATTACCTCTATTGGATATTTTAAGTATACTTCATTCCATTATATTGCTATTGCTTTCTCTAGGCGATAAAAGTTTCACCTACAAAACAGTTTATTTTGCTTGCTTTCAGGCAACAAAGATGGCTATGCAAGAGCCTCCAGAGTTATTTCTGCTCACAGTTTTCTCAAAACTCCAGAAAACAGTTAAATGAATGCAGTAACTGGCTGATGGCTCAATAAAGAAAATGCAACTTATAACTGGTAGCAAAAACTGGTCTTTTCTCCAATCCTTCCCTGTGATCTCATTTTCCCTGGCTCTGTTTCTGTGGAAACAGAGTGTACCTTATGTGCATTCTGGAGTACATTATGTCAGTTCTAATCTACATGGTAACAGTATGAAAGCTTCACTCAGTACACTCATCTCTGTCTTTCTCTCCCTGAACTTACCCTGCAGGCTGAAATAGCTTGCAGATATTAAAGGAGTATAAGAAACAATCAATTCAAATCATCCTGGAACAAAAGAATCCTGGCTTTAAGACATACAGCAAAGCACCATAAAGTTAAAGCAGAGGTCTATTTTATAGGGAAAGGCTTTCCAATTCACATAAACAGGGGGTTTTCTAAAGCCCTGACAAAAACACAGTATAAAACAAACACAGTATAAGACAAAGGCTAAAAAAGAAGGAAAGTCTGAGCTAAACTTTGAAGAAAAGCACCAGACAATACAGAGCCAATTTTCAGAGACAGTGAAAGGTTTTTCTGTTTGTTTGTTTTTTGTTTTTGCATTGATTTTTTTGTTTTTGTTAGCTTCTGTCATGCAAGAATATATCCCTCATATAACTAGCTGATACAAACATAAAAACTGGACACCTCAAGGATTAAATCCCACATTTGGAACATTAAAATATTAAAATGGACAAGGTTTACAAAACAAGCAAAGAGTAAAAAAATTATGACAAATTATGATCCATACATAGGAACAGGATAAAACTTCAGAAATCATCAAAGAAGAAGACAAAATGTTGAATATATAGCTGAAAGAATCAGGGAACTCTAAGAGAAGACATATTAAGTGATTCAGGCTGAGAAACAGAAAGAAAAAAGATAGATGAAAAGAAATGTACTGAGACTAAGAGATTCATGGAACACCTTCAAGAATATCAGAATAAGCATAATGAGAGTTCTAGAAGAAGAAAGAATAAAACAGTTGGAGGAATATTCAGAGAAATCATTGCAGAAAACTTTTCACATTTAGTGAAAGACAAGAATACACATTCAGGAAGCACAATAAACACCAAACAAAATAAGCTTGAATATAAATATGCACAACATAGTTAAACTGTAGTATGCAAAGAAAAGGAAAGAATTCTGAAAGCTTCAAGAGAAAAGCAACACATTATGCAAAATTCAGTCCCTATAAAAATCAAAGACTGGCAAAAAGGCAGTATGATGAAATATTAAAATGCTGAAATAAAACAATTTCAGTGGAGAATTTTGTATAAGGCATGACTGCCTTAAAAAATGAGGGAGTGATTAAGGCATTCCCATGAAAATAAAAGGTGATGTAAATCATTACCACAAGACCTTCTCTTCAAGTATGTTACAGGGAATTCTACACACTGAAAGGAAAAGGAACCAGACACTGGATTGAAGCAGCATAAAGGAAGAAAGATTTATTGTTAAGTCAACCATATACATAATTTTAAACTCCAGTATTATTTTATAAATATATGGTTTTGGGACATATAATGTGTAAAGATACAAAGTTTAACAAGTATAACAAAATAGTGGGGGATAGTGGGGCATTGGAACAATGTGTATGCTGTAGTTAAGTTGATATCAAATAAAACAAGATTGTTACAGATTTAGCTTATTGTATAGAAGCCCTATAATAATCACAGACAAAATATCTGAAAAAAAATACAAAAGAAAATGAAAGGTACTTAAAATTGTACATCACAAAAATAAAATAAATATGAAAGTAGACATTAATGGAAGAACTGAAAAAGAAAAGAATTGAAAAAGAAAAGTTACAAGACTTACAAACTCCAAATCCAGTAAAAAGTCAGAGATTGTCACAATGGTTAAAAAATACACAACCCAACCACATGTATTTTACAAAAGACTAACTTTAATTTCAAAGACACAATTTGATTGAAGGTGAAAGGATGGAAAAAACATTCCTTTCAAATAGCAACCAAAACAGAGCTTAGGTACCTACAATAATATCAGAAAACTGAGACTTCAAATTCAATACTGTAAAAAGGGACAAAGTAGTATACCATATACTGATAAAAGGGTCAACTCTACAAGAAGACATAACAGTTATAAATATATATGCAGATATACCCAAAATAATGAAACAAATATTGATAGTTTTGAAGGGAGAAATAGACAGTTCTATGATAATAATAACAGATTTCAATATGCCCACTTAATAATAGATAGAAAATCTAAATAGAAGATCAATAAGGACATATTAGACCTGGATGATACTATAAACAAAAAAATACTAACAGACATATTTATAACACTCCACCCATCAAGAGCAGAATGGACTCTCTTCTCTAATGCACATGGGTCATTCTCCAAAATTGACCATGTAAGAGGTCACAAAGCAAGTCTTAAGAAATGTAACAAGATGAAAATGAATCTTCCCTGAAAATACTGGAATGATGTTAAAAATCAAAACAGCATAATCTGGATAATTAACTAATATGTGAAAATTTTAAAAATACATCCTTAAGCAAACAATGGGTCACAAAATAAATTACAAAGGTAATTAATAAATATCTTGAGTCAAATAAATGAAAACAAAAGATATCAAAATATGTAAGATGCAGCAAACTCAGTACTGAGAGGGAATTTATCTTCTGAATTTTTACAATGAAAAAATATCAAATATGAGACCTAACATCCCAACTTGATGTAATAGAAATACAAGAGCAAAGTAAATCCAAAGCAATCAGTAGGAAAAAAAATAAGATTATAGGGGAAATAAATTAAATATAAAATAAAAACACAACAGAGAGATCAATGAAACCAAAAGTTGCTTCTTTGTAAAGATCAGTAAAATTGAAAAAAAAAAAAACAACTTTAGCTAGACTGACAAAGGAGAAAAGAGAAAGAACATAAATAACTAATTTCAGAAATAAAAGGAGAAAAATAACCATCAACTCCAAAGATATAAAGCAGTGTGAATGGCTGCTATGAACAACTGTATGCAAACAAATTAGATAACCTAGATAATACTGACAAATTATTAGAATCAAACCCACCACCTACACTGACTCAAGAAGAAATAGAACATCTCAACAGATTAATAACAACTAGAGAAGTAAAATCTGCAATCAAAACCCTCCCCAAAAAGGAAATCACAGGACCAGTTGGGTTCACAGGTAAATTTCACCAAACACTCCAAAATCACCAATCTTGCTTAAAGTCCTCCAAAAATTTGAATTGGAGGCAACACCTCCTATTTCTTTCTGTGAGGTGAGCATCACTCTAATACCAAAACCAGACAAATATAAGACAATAAAAGTACTGACCAATAGCCATTATGAATATTGTTGCAAAAATACTAAACAAAATACTAGCAAACACAATCTACCAGGACATTTAATGTATTATATACCTGATCAAGTGGGACTTATCCCAATTAGCCAATTGTAATTCAACAAAAGAAAATCAACTAATATAATATGACACATTAATAGAAAAAAGTAAAAAATACACATATTCTTGTCAATTGATGTAGAATGGTCGTTTGGTAAAACAGCACCTATTCTTGTTAAAAAAAAAAACTCAGAAAACTAGGAATGGTATGAATTTAACTCAAAATCATATTTGTCATATATGAAAATCCCTGAGATAACATCATATCCAATGGTGAAATAGTGAAAGCTTTCCCTATCGATCAGATTAATAACTATGATTCCCACTGTCACAAATTTACTAAATACTGGAGGATAACTTCTAGTTGGAGTAATTAAGCAAGTAAAGAAATAAAAGTTATCCAAGTTGGAAAGGAAGAAGGAAAACTTTCCATATGTGGAAATGACATTATCTTACATGTAGACAATTCTGAAAAATCCACAATAAAATAAGAGCTAATAAATTAAGTCAGCAAAGTAGCAGAGTAAAAGACTAACAGAAACAATTAGCAATGCTTTTATATATGAAAAACAACTGAAAGAGGAAATCAAGAAAAACATCCATTTGTATTATCAAGTAAAAAAAAACAAACAAACATCTAGGATTAAATTTATCTGAAGGTATAAAGGGCTTATACACAGAAAACTACAAAACATTACTGAAAGCAAGTAAAGTGGACTGAAATAAATGTAAGGAAATTCCATGTTCATGGATTGGAAGACTAAATATTGTTAAGATGTCAATTTACAGATTCAGTGCAATTCTAATCAGATTTCCAACGTGTAACACTTCTGAAATGGAAAAGCTAATCAAGAAGTTTGTGTGGAAGAGCGTTTTAGTTCTTAGCTATTAAAAGCAAATATCACGAACTGATTCAGCTTAAATAATGGCAATTTATTCGCTCTTGGTTAGAGTCTGCAAAAATGTCCAAATTAAGAAATCTTAAAGGCAATGCTTTTTCCCCAAAGACTGGCTGCTAGCAATCCTTAGTTCCTCTAACACATGGTAAAGCAGCTCGTGGTGTCTGCTGGTAACTCCCTTCTCTTATGGGTTTTGTTAATTTCAGAACCTTCCTACTGTGTTTTACTTTGTCTGAATTTTATTCTCCTATAAGGGACTCCAGTAAAAGGATTGAAATACCCTGAATGAGGTGGGTTACACCTTGACTGAAGGAGCTACATCAAATGGTTTTACTTACAGTGAGTTTATACCCACATGAATGAATGGATTTAAGAATACTTTTTTTCTGGGGATATTCACAGTGTCAAACCACCACAAATAATGAAAATCCAAATAGCCACAATCATCTTGAAAAAGAAGAAAGATGCTGGAGGGCTAACAGTTCCTAATTTAAAACTTATTCAAAGCTACAGTATTCAAAACATCATGATATTTGCACAAGGGCAGACACAGAGGTAAATGGAATAGAATTAGGAGTTCAGAAATAAACCTTCATGTCTAAGGCCAATTGACTTTTGGAAAGGCTGCCCAGTTCACAGAATGAGGAAATAATATTCTTTTCAACAAATGGTGTTGGGAAAACACAACAACTAGATGCAAAAAATGAATGTGTCCCCTACCTCTCACCAAATATATAAATTAAATCAAATTGATTCAAATACCTAAATATAAGAACCAAAATTATTAAATCTGTTGGGGATTGAATTATGCACCCACAAAAACATGTTTTTTTTTCAATGTTCACAAACCATATGATCTATCCAAAGTGTATAATAAATGGCTTCTTTTCGTAGCTGTTAAAAAGTCCTTTATTGTAAAATTGTAAAATAAAATGAAAATAGATTGAAAGGATTGAAAGAATATAGATATTTTAAAAGAAAGTGCAAAGCTAGGTTAGATTTAATACAATCAATTATAAAAAATAAGTAGCATAGCAATAAGCCTTTAAAAATGTAAATATTAATTCAAATAAAATAGAAATTAATTATAACATAATTATAATTTTTATATTACAGCTCTAACTATTGGACATAATAATCTCTATGAATGAAATAAATTATTCATTTAGTTATTTAATTTCTATTTAGGCCACAATTCTTTCTAGATAATAAAATTCCTATTTGGGAATTCCTCACATCTTATTGGAATGAATTACAGCAGATAGCAATTTGCCAACTCATAGTTTTATGAGGCAGAAAATTTCAAAATCTCGTTCAACAGTAGTCATGCTAAATCATTATTGGCCCAGATAGATTATTTTAATTAAAGAGTATGAATAAGAAAAGTTGAAGAAAAACATATTATCCAAAAAATATCTCTTCTCCAGTGCTCCTCAATTAAAAGCAAATGTTTTATTTGTATGAAAAAAATTAAAGAATACTGATCACAGGAACTATTTGCCAGTTGCACTGAATAATTGTTGTTCATATACTATAAGGTTGTCATTTTACATTTATCTGGTCTACTGCAGCTCTTTTTTGGTTACTATTTGTATGGAATAACTTTTTCCTCAGATTAGGGAATGAAAGATGGACTAGAGTAGACTTACTGATAGTTATCACTGATGTGGAGGCAGTGGCCACTGGAGGTTCTGAGGGGACAGAGAGGGAAAAATAGGGGTAATATGGGGGCATTTTGGGGACTTGGGAATTGTCCTGAATGACATTGTAATGACAGATACAGGCCATTAGATATCCAACCTTTCACTTTTAACCTGGTTGTGTCCTTATGTCTGAGGTGGGTTTCTTGTAGACAACATAGCAATGGCTCATATTTTTTTATCCATCCTATCAGTCTATGTATTTTCAGTGGGGGATTAAACCCATTAACTTTAAGTCTTATTACAGTAAAGGCATTACTTAATTCACCCATTTTGTCCTTCAGCTCTCTCTTGTCATATCATTCTATTGTCTGTCTTCTTATCCCTTAGTTTACCCTTCCTAATAATCTTTATTTCTAAACATTTCTGCAAATCTCTCACCCTTGTTTTTTCCTTTCAGTCTACAGCACTCTCTTTTGCATCTCTTGCAAATCTGGTCTTTTGGTAACATATTCTATCAGTCTTTGTTTGTCTATGAAGACTTTGAACTCACCTTCATTTTTGAAGGCGAGCTTTGCGCATACAGAACTTTTGGCTGGCAAGTTTTCTCTTTTACTACCTTAGATACATCATATCACTTTCTTCTCTTCTTCATGGTTTCTGATGATTTGCTTTTCTCTTGCTGCTTTCAGAATCCTCTATCTCTGATATTTGTCATTCTGAATAGTAGGTGTCTCGTGGAAGGTCTACTCAGATTTATTCTGTTTTGGGTGTGTTGTCCTTGGATATCAATATTTATGTTCTTCATAAGTGTTGGGAAGATTTCAGTCAATATTTCCTCAAATACTGTTTCTGCCTCTTCTGTTATCTTCTCCTGGGACACTGATAACATGTATGTTTGTATGTTTAGCATTGCCATTCAATTCCCTGAGAGTCTGTTCTATTTTTTCTGTTGTCTTCTCTTTCTGTTTCCTTGTCTTTTCCAATTCAGATGTTCTGTCTTTGAAATCACTAATTTTGTCTTCAAGCTATTCAAATCTGCTTTTATGTGCCTCTCATGTATTTTTAATCTCACCCATCTTGTCTTTCATTCCCATAAGGTCTGTTAGTTTTCTTGGTATGCTTTCAAATTATTCTTTATGCTTTCCCAGTGTTTTCTTAATACTCATTATTTCTTTAGTTATATTTTCTTTAAATTCTTTGAACTGATTTAGGAGAGTTGTGGGGTTATCATTGATTAATTGCACTAAGTCCTCTTTCCCTTCAGGATATTTTGTTTGTTCTTTTGGCTGGGCCATCTCTTCCTGTTCCTTAGAATGGATTGTAATTTTTTGCTGATATCTAGGCATCTGAATGTATAGATGAAATTACTCTGATAGCTAATTTCTCTCTTTTGCCTCTTGTTTTTATTTCTCTCACAGCTCTTATTTGATATTTGGTTCAATTTATTCTCAGTCTTTAAAATTGCCCAGTTTAAATTTAAAAAATTGGGCCAGAGACTCACTAGTGGGGCACAGATTTTCTCCCAGATTTTGGATATAGAGAGTGTGGACAGTTTTTGTCCAATTTCCAGAGCAATCTTCAGATGGTGCTAGTCAATCACCTTTCCATGGAGATGTTTCAGTCCCCGCTTTCCTGTCTTCCTGTGCTGACTCCCCAGATTGAAGATTCAAAGTGGGCTCTGCTGACCAAATTCACTAAAGAAAAGCACCCCAAACTTCCCTTCCTTTTGCCTTGAAACAGCTGGCAGGAAGATGTCTGTTTCCCTCTCAGTCATCTGCAGTGAGCCAGGTGTTCTACATGAGCTTAATATCTTGGGGTGGGGGATGGGAGTCTTTCCTGGCCACCATGGAGGCTCAGTAACTCAAGTATGTCATTCCAGCTTCTTCATATGTCCCTCACCCTCTTGGGAGTTGTATAGCATTTTCTTGGTCTGCTGAACCCCAAAGCATGTCCCTCAATCAGCTTCAGGCTTTCCCCATTTTTTTTTTTTTTTTTGAGACCATTCAGCTCCATCTGTTAGTCTATCCTCACCATTGAAAACATATTCTTAATATTTGCAAATTCCTCTGGGTGTGAACTCATTTTAAACAGAACCTTCTGAATATGTTACTCTTAGTAAAGGTATGGCCAAATTCATCAGTTTGAGCTTTAATCCAATTACTGGTGCCCTTTATAAACAGAATGAAATTTAGACTTAGATAGAAAGCCACAGAAGAAACTGGAAATCAATGGGCTCTGGAATAGAAAGGAGAATGACATCATCATTTGTATTGACACATGACAGAAATGTCAAGGATGAAGGATTCCTGGCAGCCATTCCCAGAACACCACAATCTCAAGAAGAATCATTTTTCTGATGCCTTAATTCGGGAATTCTGTCACATCAGAAGCACAGGAACAAAATAAAAATAGATAAATGGGACTTCATCAAATTTAAAACTTTTGCCCAATGTAATACTTTATAATAAAAGTAAAAAGAAAAAAGGACTACCTTCAGAATGGGAGAAAATATTTGCAAATCATTGATCAGATAAGGTTTTTTTTATCCAGAATCTATAAAGAAATCTTGCAAATCAATAACAAAAAGACAAACAACTCAATTAAAAATGGGCAAAACTTGAATATATTTTTCTCCCAAGAAGATATATAAATGACCAATAAGCACATGAAAAGATGCAGAAAATCATTACAGGGAAAGAAAATTCAAGTAAAACAGGATATAACTTCACACCTACTAGAATATCTACTATTAAAAGTAGAAAATGATAAGTGTTGTATAAGATGTTTAGAAATGAAAAGACTAGTCCATTGTTGGTGGGAGTATAAAATGGTTCTTGTGCAATTGTTATGGGAAAAATTTGGTGGATACTCATGAAGTTACGTATAGTATTATTGTATGGTCTGTTAATTCCACGTCTAGGAATAAACCCTAAAGAAATGAAATTATGGACTTGAGCAGATATTTGCACATCAATGTTGATAGTGGCATTATTCACAATTGCCAAAATATGGAAGCAACCCAAGTGTTCATCATCAGATGACTGAATAAACAAAACATATATAGATACAATGGAGTATTACTCAATAATATAAGGAATGAAGTTCTGATACACGCTATAGCATGCAAAAACTTGAAGACATCATGTTGAGAGGAATAAGCAAGACTCAAAAAAACAAATATTTTATGATCTCACTGATGTGAAATAATTAGAATATGCAAATTCATACAGTAAAAACTAGAATACAGTTTACTAGGTCCTGCAGTGGTGTTAAGGAATTGAGTATTAAATCTTAATTTGTACGAAGTTTTCCAACTTGGTGTTCTGAAAAGTTTAAGTAATGCATAGTGGTGATGGTAGCACAACATTGTGAATGTTATTAACATCATTGAATTGTATATTAGGAATTGGATAAAATGGAAAAATCTTTTGTTGTATATATTTTACAGAATAAAAATTTAAAAAAAAAGATAACTGTACAAAATAACATTGAACCCTAATATAAACTATGGAAGATGGTTAACCATACATTTTCAGCAATTGTAATACAGACACTGCAATGACAAAATATTAATAGGGAAAACTGTTTTAGTGAGGAGGTATATGCAAACTCTGTACTTTCTGCATGCTTTTTCTGGAAAACTACATCTTCTCTAATTAATAAAAAAAAAAAATTGTACCTCCTAATACAGAGTGTAAGAACCCCAGCATTTCTAATTTCATTTTTTCCTAATCATTGTTTCCATGTATTTTTATGTACATATATATATGAATATTACAAACCTGAAAATACAATGTTGTTATTTTTTTTGAGTAAACATTTATCTTGTATTTACAGAAATTTTCCATAATTTCCATAACTTGCGCACATCATTTATTTTTGTAGTTTCAAATTTTCTCTGATACCATTTTCTTCAGGCTGGAGAACTCCTTCAGTTATTCTTGTATTGCCTGTCTTTTGGCAACAAATTTTCTGAACTTTAATTTTTCCTAAATGTCTCCATATCACACTTGAGTTTCACGAATATTTTCACTAGACAGAATTATTTTTCATATTGCCTTACACTTTGTAGATTTTTTTTTCTAATCTTCTTGCTCCTTAAGAGATGCCAGCCATAAATGATATGTCCTCAGCTCCCTACTCCCCCAGAAGTGCTTCTGGCTATCCCTATCCAGCCATGTTTTATGTGTTCACCCTGCCCTACTCTGGTTGCTTTGAAGTGTTTCTTTTTAACTTTCATTTTCTGCAGCTTGATTACGGTATGCTTCTGTATGTGTGTGTGTGTGTGCATACGTGTGTGCATTGGATTTATCTTCTTTTGATACTTAGAATTTGTTAGATCTATAAGTTGATTACTTTCCTCCAAATTTTACAAAATATCAGTTACTTTTATTCAAATTTTTGACCCACTTTGGCTCTGTTCTTGTTTATTTAAAATGTTTGCTTGTTGTTGTGATTTATCTCTTAGCTCCTCAGTTTGAAAAACATTTATTGATCCGGTTTTGAGTTTCCTGATGCTCTCTTCGATAGCCTCCCATCTGCTGTTGAGTCCTTTCAGAAATTTTTTCATTATCATATATTTTGCTTTCTGTTATTTTACTTTGTATTTTTGTTGTTGTTGTTGTTCTGCTGTGATTTCTCGTATATTTCCTCAGTATCATCTTTTCCTTAAGTCATTAAATATATGCTTAAAGTTGTTTTAAAGTCCTTGGCTTCTAATGCAATCTTTGGGTTCCTCTTGAAATCTGTTTGTATTAACTTTTTTCTTTAATGTGCTCCACATTTTCTTGTTTGGTCTTATGTATTATGTATATTTTTATAATATTCAGTAATTTGTGAGTGATACATTATAGAGAGTTTCATTATGTTATCTTTCCATTAAGTGCATTTAGTTTTGTTCTGGCGGGCAATAAATGAATAACTGTGATGGTTAGGCTAATGTGTCAACTCAGCCAGGTAATTGTGCCCAGTAGTTTATTCAAGCAAGCACTGGTCTAACTGTAATACAAGGACATTTATGGACTTTAGTCATCAGATAGTTTACTGCATAGATGGCTTATTACATCTAAGATCAATCAGGGAGATTGCCATCAGCAATGAATGATGTTTTATGCAACCAGCTCAATGACTTAAAAGGGGAAGTGATTTCAGCATTCAGAGAGAATTCCTCAGCTCATCTTTGTATAGCCAACATCTCCTGGAAACTCATCAAGGACCTTCATTG
>JAQZBX010048141.1:0-20287 GCA_029593785.1 Cabassous unicinctus | reverse complement strand
AATAAGACAAGTTCAGCAAAGTGGTGGGATACAAGATTAATTCGCAAAAACCAATAGCGTTTCTATACACTACTGATGTGCAATCTGAGGAGGAAATCAGAAAAAAATTCCATTTACAATAGCAACTAAAACAATCAAATATTTAAGAATAAACTTAGCGAAGGACATAAAGGACCTATAATCAGAAAACTACAAAACACTGCTAAAAACAGAAAAAACAACTGAAGAAAACGTATATGGAAGGACATTCCGTGTTCATAGATTGGAAGTCTAAATATCATTAAGATGTCAATTCTACCCAAACTGATTTACAAATTCAACACAATCCCAATAAAAGGGAAAGGAAATAATAGTCATCAAGGACCTACTGTGTTCCAGGCACTATTTTACACATTTAATATTTAATATGCATGGCAATCTTTGAACATACTTATGCCCATTTTATAGAGAAGGAATTTGCCCATAGGTGGGAGTTCATTGAAGCCAGAATTTGAACTCCAAAGTTCACACTCCATCTTCCACAACATACTACATCTAAAAGGGAAGGTCCAGTGTGTTTGGGCAGCCCATACAGCTTGTAAATATATTTTGCCAAAGAAAAGATTTAATATATTGTGATTAAATTTTCGATTACTATTGATATAATACCTCAGGGAGATTATAAGGTTATTATATATATGGTTACATGTATATAACTCTATTCTGTTATATTATTATGACAGTACAATATATTTCCTTACACATCTGCCTCACCTGCCAGACGATAAGTTCCGGGGAAGGAGTGAATATGTCTTACTCCCTTCCAGTACCTAACACAGTGCCTAACATACAGTAGGACAATGCAATCATTTGTGAAACTGGAAGGGGTGTGAGGGCAGAAGGACCAAGAGCAAAGCTTTGAGGAAATGTTCAAATTTTTAGCCTGGAAGCAAAAAGAGGAGTAATAAAGAGAGCTAAGAAATGATCAGAGAACAATGGGGAGAAAATCTAAGATGTTTAGATGGTAATAGGAGCCAAGGGAGAAGAAAGTGATAAGAATGGCTTCCCCCAAAAATTCAGATGCTGTAGAGAAGCAAACAGCCTCTCCTTCTCGCCATCTTCCCTTCCTCTCTATAACTGGTCACAGGACTTGAATTATATTATTAAGTATCTCTTATATATATTAATGAGATAAGACATGAAAATTCAGGCCTAATTCAGAGCCTGGGAAAAACTTACTCAAAGTTACAAATAGAAGGAGCAGCAGCAGTAGTAGCAGTAGATTCGAAAATACCTCGTTTTAAAATAAGGTCTGAGGTTTAATCTTTTAAATGTCTCTCATACTCAAAGAGCAAACCTAACCACACCAGATGGCTCTTATTTTTATGTTTCCCTCACAAGATTGATTGTTTGTTGTTTTCCGTGTCATTGTTCCTTAAGGGAAAAATATATTCAGCCCTGACATACATAGACTACAGAATTACTTTTAAATACTATATTTATCTTAGAGGGCTTCCTATTTAGAGAACCCATTGCCTTCAGCATTGGAATTTTGTTTTTCTGCTCTCCGTACCACTGCCCTAACAGTCAAACATTTTTATGAAAATTACAATAGTTACTGCAAAATAAAATTTATCTGAAAAAATATATATATTCTTAACAGGGCAGCATTTTTTGTTGTCTACGGCAAAACGAAATTTCACATTACCTGCACCACTTGGGATTAAAGGTTCTACCGTAGGAATTTTCTTTCCTGCTTTGGCATAATAAACAGAATCCTGTGTTTTAGGAGGCACACCTTCGTTTTTATAAGGTTCTTTTCCTTTGACAGTCTCCTAAAGGAAAAGTTAAGAATAAAAAGTATATCTCAGCAAGAGTGGCATGCAATGAGTCTTATCAATTATTCTGAGTATTATCAGGGGAAGCACATGGTTCCTTCGATTAGACAATGGAATGGAATTCAGATACCTTCGCAGAAGCATTTCTAGCATAATCTGGACCACTCTGTTCTTTACATTTCCCCTTCTGCAAAGTGGCAATAATAATTCTACTGTCCCCTTCCTCCCAGGGACACCGCAGGAGTGGCGAATCACCACAGCGGGCCAACAAATACCTGACAAAATAACACGATTGCATTCGGGGAATAAGCGAGTCAAAGGCGGTTTCTCTGGTTCTTTAGAGACAGTCTTTAAAAGCCTAATAAAAATTGCTGTCTCAACAAAAATAACAAAACTATTCCTGCTGGAGCCTCTGAGTAGGATAAGTATTCCTGGTAAAAAATTCAACATGCGGCAGGTTTGCTTTGGGTTACAATGAAGAGGGACTCAGATTTTTTTTTTTATATCTATAGACAACAATAATACAGCATAATTAGATCACTGTACAGAGATGAAATAATTCTTACCCTCCAATTCTATTCCATAAACTATCTCTAAATTACAAGCTGTCTTTTTAATTTTGCCCTTTTAGAATTCTTTGGAAGTGAATACAGGCAAAAGTATAAAAATAGACATTTCTTTCAAGATCTCTATGTCACTTAAGAAAATGTCAAACTAAAAACACCTACCTTGTACCATTAAGATATTGTATATGATGAAAACCACTAATCTTTTTCCTTGTGGAAATTTAAGTGTGAAAATAGTCCTTCAACCTTATAAAAGAGACCAAGAAAATTTGTCTACCTATTTTAAGTAGCTTTTCTACCACCTTGAATCATTTTCATTAAGTATAGGAAACCAGATCTTGGCGGAACTGGTTTTAGATACAGAAAATGGTACATGGGTGCTTGTATTTTGGAGGGAGCTGGGGGGCTGGAATTCTGAAAATCTAGCTGATTCTTATTTTTTGCAATACAGTGCATGGAAAAGTACACAGCACATCCTGAAGCACAGTCATTCAATAACACTAGTTAAGTAAAAATTAATTTTCCTATACAATGGAAAGTATAGTGAGGTTGCACAAAAGCAGGCATGTGGAAACATACTCTCACATTAACACAGTGTATCTTTGATGTGCATGTGGACTCTTTCCCTAATGAATAGTTCCACTGGAAGCTACTAAACTATTTAAATTTTTAATTTATGGCCAGGAGGATGACAGGCTAAAGAGTGGGCATGATGCCATTCAAACCAATTTTACTTTTTAATCTCATTCCCTTACCTAAGCACAGGAACAAAACGCAGGTTTTTTAAAATGCACACTTTCTTTTCATGAAACCCAGTGAAATTTAAGAGACAATTTGATCTCTTGTCAAGTCGTGGCTCAAACAGCAGCTTTTTAGGGAAAACGACCCTGATCACTCTCAATTCCCATCACCCTTTGTATTTTTCCCATAACATTCGATAGATAATTTATTTAAATGTTTATTTTATTGTCTATCTTTTACCATTAGAACATTATAATCCCCATGAGGACAAGGATGTTTGTGTGTTTGTCTCTTAGTGAATTCCCAGAGCTTAGAACAGGGCCTGGCAGACAGTAGGTGCTTAATAAACATTTGTGATTGGCAACAGCACAAATGTGATCGCCCCCCACCTTCAAACACTTCAGGGAGTTTTCACAACTTTAGGTTGATACTGAAATGCCTCAGCTTAGCAAGGAGGCTTTCCAGATCTAAACAAACCCCACCTACTCGCCTAGCCTCATTTCCCATCCCACCCTCATTCATTGCAAGCATGCCAACTCCATGCTTTTCCACCTGCAGCCCACCTCGTCCAAATGCCCTTCCTTCCTAACCTACTACTGCTCATCCTTCAAACCCAACTCCAGCAGCACCTCCAAGGTCCCTTCGGGGTATTCTGATAACACCTCTACATAGCCCTACTTGCTGAGCACGTAGTAGACTCTCAGTATATGCATTTGTTGAATTAAACATAACAGTTGTTCAATAAATCTTTGATGATCTAATGAAGTGAATAAGCAGATGTGGAAGAAATAGGAAGAGAAGAGCTGAAATTCTGGCATTCTTCAGACAAGGAAAATTAAAAGCTTGATGGGGATCATTTCTGCTGGTCAGAAATTTAATATATCTATTAAATACATATTCTTTTTCTATTTTTTACAATTTAAAAGTAGGTTGCACATATCATGCACTTTTGCCTCTTAGCACTTCACTATTTAACACCAAAGCATACCTCCATTTAATACTTTAGTGTGTGTTGCCTAACAACAGAGGCAGTCTCTTACACAATCATAGGACAGTTACCAAATCCAGGAAATTAAACCTGGATTAGATACAATACTCGTATCTAATCTACTGTCCATATTCAAATTTTGTCAATTGTCCCAATAATGTCCTTCATGGCATTTATCCGCTGAGGTAAAGATCCAGTCCGGGATCACAAATTGCATTGAGATGTCATGTCTCTTTAGTCTCCTTTAATCTGGAGCAGTTCTTTAGATTTTCTTTGTCTTTCAGGGCATTGAGATTTTTGAAGACTACAGGCCTGGATTTTGTTTTATAGAAAGTTCCTGAATTGAGCTTTGTCTGATATTTCCTCACGATTAGATTACGGTTATGCATCGTTCACTGGAATTTCACATAACCACATCTTCTCAGATACCACATGTGGAGGCACACAAGGCCTGTCCAACTGTTTCAGTGGTGTTGATTTTGATCAGTCAAGGTGTTTCCAGCTTCTCCACTGTACAGTACTGTTTGTCCCTTGCAACTAATGAGCAATCTGCAGGACATGCAAATATCTTGCTCCTCAGCAAATTCCCCCACCCTAGGGTGACAAGTCTTGTCCTAACCAAACTTTACATCAATGCCTGTAAAGGAATCTCATTGTTTAAGTAGAATATCTTGACTTTTTAAGTAGCTCAAATTACAATATGAGCTGGAAAACTCACAGAAAGAAAGCAAAAAATATTTGCATAGTTAAAAGGGGAAAATATAACCTAACCCCTGAGCTCTACATTAAAACTACATTACAACTAAATCAAATCTGGCATCACATTTATTTTTCTTGGTGTTTTGTTTTGTTTTGTTTTGTTGCTCAATTTAGAATGTTCTTCCTGTTCAACATGGAAACTCAACATATTTCACAAATATTTGAAGCAAAGGAGAGCAATAGCTAAATCTTCACAGTTGCATATAATAGAAGTAAATGTTTGATGATATCTCCTCTGAAAATATAATTCTAATTTAGTTACCCAGAGGTATGGAAGCCTTCGTGTGCTCTAGTAAACTACCATGTTAATAGACTACTGCTCACATATTAGAAAAGTGGCATAATATTTGAACCCTGCTCTTGAGCAAGCTTTGGAGATGTTTAGTCCATAGCATTTACCAAACAGCTCCAATGGATGAATATACTTACTCAATAGCCATTTATTGAGTGTCTACTATGTGCTCAGCACGGTAAATACATGAACTAAAAGATATGACCCCTACCCTCTGGGAGCTCACAGCCCAGGTAAGGGAAACATACATGTAAACCAACAAGCGCTATGTGCAATTTCTGTATATATCACAAAAGAGGAAACGTTGATTCTAAAAAGTGGGTTGGGTAATTTTAGTGGACTGAGACATTAGAAAAGGCTTCCCAGAATGTGTGATGCTTACAGTCTGTATGTATTCACTGAGCGGGGATTATATTTCAGGAAGAAAGAGCATAAACAAGAGAGTTTGGGGTCATGAAAGCATAATAACTTTAAAGAACCACATCAAGTACACTAGGGCTAGAACATCGATTGTGAGAAAGGACTGGAAATAAATACGAAAGGCCTAGTATATTAAGCTAGGATCCTGGAATTTATCGTATATGATGAGAAACCTCAGAGGAACGATCGATATAACTACATTTGCATTCTAGAAAACACAGGTCTGACTGTTCTATGGAATCTGGGCAGTAGCCTGTGTTCAACTGCTGAGTTTTCATCCAATGGAGCAAGTTAATTAACCTTGCCATGCCTCAATTCCCTCAAAAATAAAATGGGATTGATAATAGTACTTACTACTTTCTTAGGATTGTAGTGACGATTAAAAAACTTCTTGTATGTAAAGATTTTAGAACAGTGCCTGGCACATGGCAAGTTCTCAATAAAATGTTAGAAATAAACATTTGTAAATAAATGGATTGCATAAGATTTTAATCTAGAGATATGTACAGCATGTAAGAGATGATGTGTGTCTCTCTTGGGTGAATGAGTGGACAGTATACAGTGCATGACTAAATACCATAAGGTATCCATTTTGCAGGCACTCAAGGTTTGCTTCTTTCTAGGATAAAGTCCAAACTCTTAGCATAACTTCCAGCAAACACTGGCCTTCACAGTCTGGCCCAGCCTACCCTCCAGCCAGTTTCTCCATGGTCAGCCTCATGCCATGCCTTGCTGTCCCCTGACAAGACATGCTCTTCCACATTCCCCTGACTGCATTTCTCCAGAAAAGCCACCCCCCTGCCATCTATCTGACCAACTCCTACACATCCTTCAAGACCCAAATCAAAGGCCGTCTCGTTGCTACATTCTTCCCTCCCCCAAAAAGCAGAAATCCCTCCTCTGTGCTTTCATACCACTTTACAAATAGCTCCACTATCCCACTGCCTTGCAGTTATCTATTGTCCCTCTGACCTGTAAGCTCTCTGAGGACAGGGACAAGGTCTTCATTTTTATAAGCCCCATGCTAGGCACAATGTCTGGCATAAAGCAGACACCGTGGCAGTCTTTTCATTGTTATCAGAGCCACCATGAATTTACAGCAGTTCCAGGTAAACAACAGATCAGGAAGGAAAACAGAATCCATTGCTTCCACAAGGAAACTTTTATGAGCATCACGCCTTCGATCCTCATTTCTCTCTGTCCCTGAGTCTTAAGCCCCTCTGAAATCAATCTGAGCTCTATTTACAAAGGCGACAGGTTCTTCTTTTCAATTTCATTAATCTTTCTTCCTATTAAAAAACATTTTCAGAAAATAAACCTGAGGAACATTCAGTTTATTTCTCTGTAGTGCTTTAAGAACTATTATTTTTCTCCAGAGCCTATTTCAATCAATCTAGCTATATTTTAATGCTATTGTAACAGATTATCTAGCTCAAGCACATGAAAGCCAGCTTCCCAAGGTAATTTGGAATGAATTAGACAGTTTGTCTAATTGAAGAACAGATACAACCTATTTCGGAGTCAATCCATCCTCAGGTAGAAAATGACTAATGCTGCCAGCAAAAGACATTTCACTGGTTCCCCAAGTGACTCTCCTGGTTCCAAAGTGGGTCAAGGTCATCCATCAATGAATCAGCCTCTGCTTTGAACATTTATTAAAGTGGAAGAGTTGCTAACATTTGAACCTGACTGTTGCATCTTCAGGCTGCTAAAAGATGACAAAGAATGCTGTCTTGATTGTTGTGAGATATTGCTATGGCCTTGACATTATTAGCCTGCAAATGTCAATTTCGAAGCACTTATTTCACACTGAACTTTACGTTTTCGACTAGGTTATTAAAGTATGGATCTCAGTCTCATACGGAGATGTCTCTACAACTGTTTTCAAACATGCACACATTTAATATGTCAATGCTTTATCTCTTTTTATTATTTTTCACTATCAATATTTGAGTTTTATGCCCCAAAGAGGAGAAAAAGTAGGTAATATCAATGCTCTGATTGAGGATGTGATATAAATACAATGCTTATTAACTATTTACAGATTTTTATACAGAGGCTTGCACCATGAAATATTCATGTTAATGTGTGAATGCAATTGTTAAACATTTATTAAATTAGCCTTCCTTCTTTGGAAGGTAAGAGATATTAAAATCACAGTAAATGCAGTTGCTGTAAAACTGAATTTTATGTAACGCAAAATAACAGCGGTTTCATTCAATTACTTTCATTGGACTGAAAAAAGTCATAGCTCAAGTTAATTGTGTTGTATGAGATATTTACAGACTCATAATGACATGTTTTCCAATGATCAAATATTCCAATCAAGCCATAAGTGAACTAAACGAATCAAATAATTCAGGCTGTTTTTGAAGTATATTTCAAATGTGCTAATCAGGAAAAAGACACTATGATTTTTTTGGCCATTTTCTTAGGAGATGGGTATTTTTTTAAGTGCCATTTAAAATACTTCTGCTAATGCAAAATAAAATCTTTTATTTCATTCAAAGTCGAAATCTAGGTGTAAAAACAGAAAACTCTGCTCCTAAAATTTTAAATACCCTGGACAGTACTTATAATAGCTTAAATTAGAACTTCATGCCCTTTAGAATAAGTTTCATGACAGAGATCCAGGAAAAGAAAAATAGAAGGTAAGAAAGGTAGCAGAACCAACTTTCATTAACTGAGACACAGAGCGATTAAGTAACCCACTCAAGTCACACAGTCATTGAATATAGCCAAGATTCCAAATGAAGAAGCTCGTCTCCAAAATGCTTGCTCTGAAGGCTTTAATAAAATTTCTCTTGATGTAGTAATCAGTTTACTAAGAAAAAAAAATGTTCTCACAATATATAGAAAATATTTTACCTATTTCATAGGTCTCCAATTAGATCCATAGGAGGCTTCATCATTTTATTCACCTGAATATCATTGTTTTCGTTTCCTAGGTGAAAGCTAATATCATATTTTGGGTTGGCGTAAACAGGAATTGATTGGCTCATGGTTTCAGAGGCTAGAAGGCTTACTTCCTCCCAGGGTCAGCCTCTTTGGGGTGGACAGCAATCTTTGGGGTTCTTTGGCTTTTCCATCACATGGCAATGTACATGTCAGCATCTTCTCCTTTTTCTTCTGGGTTTCATTGACTTCCAGTTCCCAGCTGTCCCTCTCGGCTTCTCTCTTCTGTGACCTTCTCTATAAAGCTTCCAATAATAGAATTAAGACTCATCCTGACTCAGTGTAACCTCATCAAAAAGGTCCTGTTTACAATGGGTTCACACCCACACAAATGGGTAAGACGAAGAACATGTTTTTTCTGGGGTACATAGTTCCAAACCCACACAATCATCCTTCATGTCTCCTCTTTGCTCTCATTTGATGAATGTGTGACTCAAGAGCCAAGCAACTTCTCACACATACACACACACCAAAAACCTGCTCCCTACTTCTGTAGCCCTGATCTCAGGTCTTGACACTACCATCCACCCACCTGTCCTTCCTGAAAAACTAGAGTCATCTTTGACTTCTCTCACTTTCTCACACTTCATACTTCATGGTCATCTAGATATGTCCACGTTCCTGCCCATTTCATTGAATCATGATACCATTAATCAAAAGACACATGGTTATTTTATGTACCACCAAGAAAGAAACCTGGCATTTGAACCATGATACAGTGCTTTCTTATTACATATAACTTCTACTTTCTACTCACTGACAAAGTCCTTTTAGAACTATTTAGACACAGAGTTTTATCACATAGCACACTTGTATAAAGAAAAAGAAACTATAACAAATAAACTACTTGAATATTTCCAAAAAGTTTTTCACATCCAGTCACTTTTAACTCAGCCAAAATATCTGTGTTTTTCCGTGCAGTATGGAAAGAGTACTCCATTATTATCTCTGGAATTATCTTCAAAGGTGCCAAAATCTGATTGCAGGTTTTAATGCTGGTGTCTTCTCGTGTGGAGTGTGGAAGGCAACCCTTCTGCACATACCTCAGTAACAAAATGCAAACAAATGCAGTAGATTGCTTACTGACCACAAATTCCTCCCATTCAAACACTTTTGTAATATACTTTTCCTGTGTTCCTCTATTGACGTATAGTCTATTTCTCCAGCTCCTTGAAACTGGGCTGGCCCTGTGACCTGTTTTGACCATAGAATGCAGTGGAAGTGATGTGGTGCCACTTCATAGGCTAAGCCTCAAGTGGCTTTGCAACCTCCATTGTCACCCTTTTGGAACACTGTCTTGAGACTGCCATGCAGGAATGCCTGTGCAGCTACTGGAAGATAAGAAACCACGGAGAAGAGAACACAGGTGCCCCAGCTGAAAGCCAGCCCCAACTTCCAGAGGTGTCAGTGAGGCCAGCTTAGCTCTTCATGGCCCGCTGACCTTCCAGCTCAATACAGCTGCATAAGTGACCTAGGTGTCAACCCACAGACTTCTAGAAATAATAAATCAATGTTTTAAACCACTAGGTTTGGGGATGGCTTTTTACACGGCAATAGTTTATGGAGACAAAGACCTTCAACTATATGTATCTTCCTTTCTTAGGTCCCATAAAGCAGTTGATTGCTGCTTTGCAAGAGCATTTGGAGTTGAAGAATATGCTTCACCAACATCAAATTCACTTCTTGCTCTTCTACTTTTATGGCTTTCTGTGTGTATAATAACTTTTCATTTTAGATCTGAATCTTAACGAAATCTTTCCAAGGACATTTTAGACAACAATTAAACTCAATATGTGTAGCGCCAGCAATGCACATACTTCAATTTAAGGGACAGGAAAATGAAGGGCTATAACCAAGTTTGCCGGTGAAAGCTAATGACAACCTCAACATGACTTCCAGTAATAGCTGGAATATTCCATCAATTATAAGATGTATCCCAATTTCAGAGGTGTTAAAATGTGGAAGAACATGCTCCTCCTGGAATCAGTAATGTACAGCATCCCTCAAATCTGCTCCATGCCCTCTCACCGTATGAAGGAACAATACAGTTGCCCCAGAACTGGCCTCTCTGCCTCTACTCTTGCTCCATTTTTCCATCACTAGTGGCAATTCTCAAGTGAAAATTTCTTCATTTTACTTAATGAAGTAATTAAGTAAATTAATCTTGAATTTGAATCACTAGGAATATAAACATTTTTTTATTTTTTTATTTTTTTTTAAAGATACTTAGATTACATAAATGCTACACAAAAAATATAGGGATTCCCATATGCCCTGCTCCCCACACCCCCAAAACTTTCCAGCACCAACAACATCCTTCATTAGTGTGGCACATCCATTGCAATTGATAAACACATTTTGGGGCTTTGCCGCTGAGCATGGACCATAGTTCTCATTGTAGTCTATGCTCTCTCCCACACAGCTCTGTAGGTTATGGGAAGATATATAAGGGCCTATATCTGTCATTGCAATGTCATTCAGGACGATTCCCAAGTCCCGAAAATGCCTCCGTATTACACCTGTTTTTCCCTCTCCCCGCCCTCAGAACCTTCAGTGGCCTCTGCCTCCACATCAATATATAACTTCTTAACCTGACATGTCCAGCCGCTCATGTGAGCTAACCCCTGCCTGCCTCTCCAGCCTCTTCTCTTAGGACATGCCCCAGGGCATCCTGCTTTCCAACCACAAATATTGTGTTTTTCCTGAATGTATTAGGCAGTATTGCTGGAGAGGCATAGATGGATTTGAAAGTTAAACTGGAATAAAACAGACATTATTGATGTACTGGAATTTTAAGGTTGTAGGCTTGATCCTTCAAGGCTGGAGTTTAAGTAGTGAATGGGATTCAATTTACTGAGAGGGGAAAGCTGGATGAGGACTGTTATTATCACTCTGCCATGTTTATTTACACGCCTGCCTTCCCCAACAGACAAGCAGAAACTAATGCTCGACTCATCTTTGTATTTCCAGCACCAGCACAGTGCATTAGCACATTGCAAATATCTCATAAAGGTTTTTTGGGTCATTGAATGAATCAGCAAATGCCCCATTCAAGTCTGATATTATATGGTCAAAAGCTCTATGTTATATTGAAGGGTCAAGAGTCTTTGCTTTGTTTGTACTGGAGGTACATTTTTTAAAAACTTGCATATTTAAAAGAAAATTCAATACCCAATCTTATGGAGAGATTATGATTTGACTGCCTGATACATCCTTAAAATACTCAGGCCACCAAGGATTTGCATTAGCCCCTCACATTCCGTGGTACGTTTTCCCTATTAAAAGATGTTCCTGGCTTTCCAGTGTTTATTTTTTAATTTCCTTCCCCTTTTCCAAAACAAGATGTTGAGGTGATGCATGCAGAAAAATATATACAGAACAAGTTTATTAAGTTAAATATGGAATATCTGGAACAAGAAGATGAAGAGACAAATATAGTAATCATGATATATCTCCTGTGACTAAACATAAAATTCAGCCTCTTGAAGTCATAGAAGATAGCCCTATTAGAGAAGAGTTTTCATTCTCAGAAACATTCAGTACAAGAGGCAAAAGTATTTTTAGCACCAAGTCCTAAAATAAATGTATCATGTAGACCTCTATACTAGGAACAACAAATAAAGTAAAACACCTTTGACAGGCATTTTACAACAAATGCAGAGATTTTACATCAACCTCTGTTAAAATCAATGCTTTTTGTTTTCTTTTTAGGACTTTCCATTTCCAAGAACAAAAATGCCCTTTGCTATGCTACTATAGGCCCTTGTCATATTTACTTTGTGGAAAATATTCAACGACAGATTTAATTTTTATAAAATAACACATTTTATTTGCATTTCATTTTATGCTATGAGTTGTGATCTTTCTGCTTAAAGATTCCTAAATGATAAATATCATCATCAAAGCCATTTAACTTTCTAATGAGAAAATTATATATTTTTATTGAAGCATACAAAAGAATAACTCAAAAAATGAAAGATATATCTTTCTCATGTTTGAAAAGATTCAGATACTATTAAAATGCTAATATTCTTCCAAATAAATTGAAAAATTCAATGTAATTCCAAACAAAATTGCAAAGGATATGTTAAGAAATTGCACACATTGATTTTAAATTTATATGGAAAGATAGCATATCTTATGGTCATGAAAGACAAAGTTTTTATTTTTTTATTTTTTTATTTTATTTATTTTTTATTATTTTATTCATTTATTTTGGGGGCTTTTGGGGGGTTAGGTTTTGGATTGCAAAAGGGTCACAACTGTGGCAGGGGAGGATCACTGGTGTGAAGTGTCAGTGATGGGAGGTTATGTGGGGATGGGTACACCTGGGGCATGCCTTTATGGAATATGAATATGTTCAAGTGGTCATGAGGTGTTGTCTTGGTGGGTGGAGACCCACACAATAACCAAAAGAATATTGAATTCCTATCCTGGGAAGTCCTGCTACATTCTCTACAGGGCAGCAAGAATCCCTAGAGTACATGGGCAGTACCTAGCAAATGAGAACAGACCAGTATGCCAGGCCCTTGATATTGATGGTTGTACTTATGAACCTTGTTCTTGTGAAATTGAAACTTAGCTTAGCATTACATATTGCCTAAGAGTTACCTCCTGAAAGCCTCCTTGTTGATCAAATATGGCCTCTTTCTAAGCCAAACTCAGCATATAAACTCACTACCTTCCCCCCAACATGGGACATGACTCCCTGGGATGAGCTTCCCTGGCACCAAGGGATTATTACCAAATGCCAACAAGTGATGCATTTGGACAAAGACCTTCACCAAAGGGGGTAAATACTAAATACAAATGAGTTTTTATGGCTAAGAAATTTCAAAGTGAGTCAGGAGGTCATACAAGAGGTTATGCTTACATACATCTCAGGATTTCATTGAATGCCACAGTAAACAGTGCCTCAAGCAGGGGTGCTCCTGTGGGCTCTAGAGACATCCAGACACTATAGGCATGGCAGACAATCTCAGAAATTAGGCATCCTGTTAGTGGGCCTTACCTTAGAATATATTTTCCCAAATATAAAAGAGTTAGACTCATTTATAATTTCCCTACACATGACTTTTTTCCCCTTTTATTTGAACCTATAATTAACATTATACTCATTAAATATATGTACAAAAGACTTAAATCTTCCATCTGTTCATATGTCGGTTGAGCTTTGAATATCAGTAAGAGTTGCAACACCCACTCTCCAGTTCATTGGACTCACCCAGGACAACTAACAAAAGGATGATGATGGACAACACCCATCCCAAAAAACAGTGAGTATCTACAACTGCAAGTAAGACAGTTCCATCCATCTGCCCCATGGGATCTAAGCCCCCTCTCAATCAGAAATATAGTGGGCATCATCATTCTAAAATCCTCAATATTGACGAATGAACAAACTTAAGGGGGGAATGTAACTATGGACTAAAGTAGGCATTATTATTCTAGCAATGGAAGAACTTGTAACATCGATATAAAGGCAGTGGCCACCAGAGATTGAGGGGATAGAGAGGGCATTTTGGGGACATTGGAATTGTTCTGAATAACATTACAATGAAGGATACAGGCCATTATATATTTTATCAAAACCTATAAAAATGTGCGGTTGAAAGTGTATGCTATAATGTATACATTTATATGTGTTTATATTGACCATGGTTAGTAGCAATGCTTCAACATGTGTTCATCAATTGTAACAAATGTACCACACTAATCAAAGATGTTGTTAATGGTGAAAAATGTGGGGGGGTATACTGGAATCCCCCTATATTTTTTATGTATAATTTATGTAATCTAAAGCTTCTTTAAAAATAAAAATAAAAAATTTAATTTATATGGAAGAGTAAAAGTATATGAATAACTAAAAATATTTATGAGAATAAATAATAGATCACTGAAAAATAGACATCCCTGAAATAGAGTCTGGCATATATGGAATTTGGGAAGTAATGGGCTATTCAATAAATGGTTTGGGGAAGATTGACTCTACATGTGGAAAAAAAATAATAAATTTAAATCCCTACCTCACATCATACACTAAATCTCTGGAAAATTACAGAACCAAATGAAATCCAAATTTTTTTAATTAGGTAAGTTGCAAGTATACAGAAAAATCATGCAGAGAGTACAGCGTTCCCATATAACCCCCCTCACATACTCAGTTTACCTTATTAACACTTTGCAATAGTGTGGTACCTTAGTTACAACTAATGAAATATTATCTCATTATTATTATTAGTCCATAGTTTATATCAGGACTTATTGTTTATGTCACACAGGTCTATGGGGCTTTTTTAATTTTTAATCTAATAACATATATTCAACCTAAAATTCCCCCTTTAGCCACATTCAAATATACAATTCAGTAGCATTAATTACATTCACAATGTTGTGCTACCATCACCACCATCCATTACCAAAATTTTTCAATCACCCAATCTGAAAATCTGCACCAATTAAGCATTAATTCCCCAATTCCCTGCCCCCACATTCCAGCCCTCAGTTATATTCTAATTTCTGACTCTATAAAATTGCATATTCTCATTATTTTCATATCAGTGAGATCATACAATATTCATCCTTTTTTGTGTTTGGCTTATTTCACTCAAAGTGATGTTCTCAAGGTCCATCCATGTTGTCACATGTATCAGAACTTCATTCCTTTATAATGCTAAATAATATTCCATTGTATCTTCATACTACATTTTATTTATCCATTCATCTTTTAATGGACATTTAGGCTGCTTCCACCTTTTGGCAATTGTGAATAATGCCATTATGAACATCTGTATACAAATATTTGTTTGAATCCCTCTTTTTGTATTCTTTTGGGTGTATACCTAGAAGTGGGATTGCTGGTTCATATGGTAATTCTATACTTAGCTTTCTGAGAAAACACTAAACTATTTTCCACAACTGCTGCACCATTTTACATTCCCACCAACAATAACCAAGTGTTCCTATTTCTCCAAATCTTACCCAAAACTTGTTTTGTTTTTTAAATAGGAGCCATTCAAGTGACTATAATGTGGTATCTCATTGTGGCTTTGACTTGCATTTCCCTAATGGCTAATGATGTTGAGTGTCTTTTCATTTTGACCATTTGTATATCTTCTTTGAAGAAATATCTATTCAAGTCTTTGGCCCATTTTTTAGCCCATTTTTTAATCGGACTATTTGTCTTTCTGTTGTTGAGTTGTAGAGTTTCCTTATATATTCTGAATATTACACCCTTATCAGACATGTGATTTCCAAACATTTTCTCTCATTGGATAGGTTGCCCCCTTTTACTTTCATGATGAAGTCCTTTGATGCAAAAGGGTTTTTAATTTTGAGGAAGTCCCATTTCTCTATTTTTTATTTTGTTGCTTGTGCTTTTTGGTGTAAAGTCCAAGAAACCCTTGCCTAACCATTATAAAAGGTCCTAAAGATGCTTACCTATGATTTTTTACAGGGGTTTTTTAATAGGGGTTAATATTTATGTCTTTGATCCATTTCGAATTAATTTCTGTATAAGGTATGAGGTAGGGATCCACCTACATTCTTTTGCATATGGAAAATGAAAATCCAAGATTTTTTAACTTCTAAGAGAAATATGTCAGAATTATCTTTGTTACTTTGGAGTAAGGGAAAAATAAGACAAAAAAGCAAGAAATGTAAGTAAAATATAAAATGTGAAAGAATTGATAACCATATATGGAAATTAAATATTAACTTTAAAAACACTAATAGTGGAAATAAAAATAACAATAATAGTGGAATAAGGTGAAAGTAGAAAAATAACATGTAATATGATAAGGTGGTTAGAATTAAGACATTTAAGTTTATTGTGTTTTTGGATGAGTAGAGAAGAAACAAGATTAGATTTTGTGTAGTCAGATATCTTTGTTAAAACTTTAAGGATAGACAAGTCACTGATAACCAAAAAAAAGCCTTATTTCCAGAAAATATAAGAAGTCAAAGGAACCAAGAGACTTAAAACTTTGAGCTGCCCATGTGCCAGCTGGGCCCTGAATCCCAACAGAGTTGCAACACCTACTCTCTAGTTCATTGGACTCACCCAGGACAACTAACAAGGAGATGATGATGGACAACAACCATCCCAAGGAACAGAGAGAGTCTGCAACTGCAAGCAAGACAGTCCCATCCATCTGCCCCATGGGATCTAAGCCCCCTCTCGATTAGAGGTAGAGTGGGCATCACATTCCAGAATCCTCAGGATTGGGGAATGAATGATGGACTAAAGTAGCCTTACTGGTATTTTAGTATAGACTTATTGTTATTCTAGCTATGGAAGAACTTTTATTATTGATGTGGAGGCAGTGGCCACTGCAGGTTCTGAGGGGAGAGAGAAGGAAAAGCAGGTGTAATATGGGGGCATTTTCAGGACTTGGGAATTGTCCTGAATGATACTGCAATGACAGATACAGGCCATTATATATCTTGTCATAACTTACAAAATTATGCAGGAGAGAATATAAACTACAATGTAAACTATTATCCACGCTTAGTGGCGACGCTCCAAAATGTGTTCATCAATTGTAACAAATGTACCACACTAATGAAGGATGTTGTTAATGCAGGAAAATGTGAGAGGAGTAGGGAGCAGGGCATATGGGAATCCCCTGTATTTTTTATGTCACAGTTATGTAATCTAAGTATCTGTTTTTTAAAAATAAAAAAGTATATTTTTTAAAAAAATTTTTTTAATAAAAAAAAAGATTTTTTAAAAAGACAAACTATACACAATTTTCAGGAGGCATACCTAAAACTTACTGATAAAAGAAATTTGAAAGGATGAGAACAGATAGAATATACCAGGCAACTAGTAACCAAAGGAAAGATAGAATGGGTATGTCAATGAAGAGGAAAAATTAGGCTTGAAAGCAAAAAGAGACATTATTAATAGGAATAGTATTACTGTATAAGGCCAAAACAAATAATTTACCCAACATATAACTGCTGAAAAAGTGTGAACCAAAAAATCCAACTTCAAAATTAGTATGGCTGTAGAAGATTAAACAACACAGTTAATGAGATTAATCTATTGGACATATGTGGAATCCTGCCCATAACAACTAGTGAATACACATTGTTTTGATTAAAATATAGAGTGCTTGTAAAAATTGATTACATATTAAGCCACAAAGCAGGTCCAATAAATAACAAAGAATTAATATCATATCAACTGCATTCTCTGATTATAATGCAATTAAAAATTAGTAACAAAAAGAAATCCCCTTACAACTTACTGTATGTTTAGAAATTTAGAAATGTAATCCTGAATAATTCATGGGTCAAATAAGAAATCATGATGGAAGTTAGAAATTACTTGGAAATAAATTATAAAAAAAGAACTATATATTAAAATTTATGAGATATCACTAACATAATATTTAATGGGAAATTTATAGCCTTAAATATGTATGTTGTAAAAGAAGAATAAATGAAAATTAGTAAATTAAACATCCTATTCAAGAAATTTGAAAAGAAATTACAGTAAACCCGAAGAAGGTAGAAGGAAACAAATTATAAAGAGGAGAAATATATGAACCATGAAACAAGCAAGGAAGGAAAATGATTAACAAACGAAACAAAAATCTGCTTCTCTGAAAACAATAACAAAACACAAAAGCTTCTTGTAATGTTATGCAAAAAAAGCACATAAAAGGATAAACGAGCAATAATATAATGGCAATGGTACACACTACAAATATAATTGAAAGTAAAACTCCTAAGAAAATATTGTGAATACATTTGTACCAATACATTTGGAAACTTAGAGGAAATAGAAATGTTTTGGAAAAACACAAATTAGTAACACTGACTCAGGAGGATAAAAAACTCAAATACATATATAATCATGAAAAAAAATGAATCAATAGTTTTTAAACATATTTTTAAAAAAACAAAAACAAAACATCCTGGCCATGGTGGTTTTATGGGAGATTTCTACCAACTATTTAAGGAAAAGATAATTTTTTTCTAGAAAATAAATAAAAAGGATGCTCCCTAATTCATTATATGAGACTAGTGTAATCTTTTTTTTTTTTTCAATAGCTACTCTTTTTCTTTAATACTTAAATATTGTTCTGGGTTGTGTTTTTGCTTCCATACACATTTTCACTGTGGGCTCAAGAAAACTTTTTTTTTTCTTATTGAAGTTTATCATTCATACATAAACATCCATAAACAATAAGTGTATAGTAAAAGTTGTGAACTTAAAAAACAAACATGCATATCATCATACAGGCCTCCCATATATTACCCCACCCACAACACCTTGCATTTTTATGAAACAATTGTTACAAACTATGAAAGAGCATTGTCAAAACATTACTAACTATAGTCAATATCTTGATAACCAAAACCTAAATATGAACAATATGAGACAAATATGTATGTTGTAATCTCACTTTTGAACAGAGATGCAAAAGTTCAGAAAAGTATTTTTAATGATAAGGCTTATCATTAAAGGATTGCCTTTAAATGCTTATGGTGGTGAATTCAACGTGAATCCAGTCAATTCTGTTATTATCTCCGCAACATTCAGTTACTTTAGTGCAAGTACAGAGAAAGCAAAGGTGTGGGCTCATCTAAAGGTAGACTTTTGCCAGGTATATGCAATGCTGGTTCATAGGGGTAAGGAAATTAAAATTTCTTGAAATAGAGTAATTAAATTGGCAATTGTAAAATCTGAGCTGAAACAGGGGAAAAGCAAAGCCAAGGGCTGGCTGTTGGATTCTTGGAAAGTAATAGACCAAAACATTGGGGATCTTCAAGGTCTAGTTGGAAGGGTACTTGAGGAAATGAGCTAGAGAGACAGGAACGGGCAGCTAGTAGGCATTCAACAGCTTTTTTTAAAAAATAATAAATATAAAAGTCAGTCAAAACATTAAATACAGTTTTTATAACATGATCAGGGATTTATCATCATCATATAAACACATTAAAGGAACCATGAGGGCCTACAAGATCTAGCTTCCGCCTAACTTTCTAGTCTTACATCCTGCCACTACCTTGGCCTTTTGCATTCTTTATGCCACAATATCAAATTGTGTGTAGATGAACATTCACACGTACACCAAGATGTTCCTCACCTCTGTGCCTTCCTCAGGTTGTAGTATCTGCATGAAATATCCTCCTTCCAGCTTCCCTCAGAAGCCCGCCCTCACTCTTCCCAAACTTGATTCTATTTCTCTCCATAATGTCCCATAATACCTAGTATATATTTTTAGCCTTGCACTCAATGTATTGCATGACAAAGTCTCAGTGTACTTCCCACTTCTAGACTCTGAGCTCATAGTATAAACTTAATATCTTATTGACCTCATTCAAAGGAGTGTATCGTATTCATTTTTATAAAACTAGCAACTAACAGTGAGCCCAAGAAGCTACGTTCTATAAATTTGGGTCCCTCAGCATGTTATGGTGTCCTTGTTACTGCCAAAAGACATCCAAAATTTAAAAAATTAAAAAAACATTGTTATTCTTTCCATTTTAAAAATTACTCACTTTTTTCTTTCGTCTTGAGCAGTTTTCCATGTCTGCATACCTTCTGAAAGACAAAAGAATCATCTAGCTTAAAATTTTTAAAGTTCAGCCAAAGCATATCTTCATAAACGTTTAAGATTTTGTTTGATGGGAAAGCATATCCAATGAATGAAGGTGGATAAGAATTGTGGCCTTTGACTTCAGGAGGGGCACTGACCAATAAGAAGGAAGCTTACTGTCCACAGAGGACTCA
>JAQZBX010048140.1:0-20290 GCA_029593785.1 Cabassous unicinctus | reverse complement strand
TGAAACACACAACACAGAAAATGATTTGAATGCTTTTTTTTTTTTTTTTTTAAAGAAAGAATAGTATACAACTAATACAATTTTAGATGTATAGGAGAGAAGTTAATTTTTCACATACAGTCAGTGGTGTGTTGGTAAATGTTTATCAAATAGTTCTCTGGGAAAAACAGCTTTGATATGTAAATTTTCTGATTTCCATGGTGTAAATGGCAGATTTCAAGCTACCAACATTAAAATGCCTCACAAAAGTGTTTAATTTTGAGGTCCTATTTATCTGTTTTTCCTTTTGTTGCACATGGTTTGGCTATAAGGGTCAAGAAACCACCACCTACCGTAAGGTTTTTAAGGTGTTTCCCTACATGTTCTTTTAGTAGTTTTATGGTCCTAGCTTTTATATTTAGGTCTTGGATCCATTTTGAATTGATTCTTTTATAGGAAGTGATATAGGAGTCGTCTTTCATTCTTTTGGCTATAGATAGTTTACCCAGCACCATTTGTTGAAGAGATTGTTTTGTCCTGTTAACGCGAACTTGATAGGCTTGTCAAAAACCAATTGGCCATAGAAATGAGGGTTTTTTTCCTGGATTCTCCATTCTTTTCCACTAATTGAAGTGTCTGTCTTTATGCTAGTACCATGCTGTTTTGACCACTGTAGCTTTGTAATATGTTCCAAGGTCAGGCAGTGACATTCCTCCCATGTCACTCTTCTTTTTTAGAATGCTTTTGGCTATTTGGGTACACAAAATTAAACACTTATGCATCTCACAGGACTTTGTCAAAAGGGTGAAAAGGCAGCCAACTCAATGGAAGAAAATATTTGGAAATCACATGTTTGATAAGGGTTTAATATCCAGGATATATAGAGATGTTACAAGTCAATAATAAAAAGACAACCAATTGAAAAAATTGGCAAAAGACTTGAATAGACATTTGTCCAAAGAAGAAATACAAATGGCAAAAAAACACATGAAAAAATGAAAAAACACGTTTAAAAAATCACTAGTGATTAGGGAAGGGCAAATAAAAACTACAATGAGATATCATTTCACACCTATCAGAATGGTCACTGTTAAAAAGACAAAGAACTAAAAGTGTTGGAGAGGATGTGGAGAGATAGGAATGCTTATTCACTGTTGGTGGGAATGTAGAATGGTATAGCCACTGTGGAGGACTATTTGACAGTTCCTAAAGAAGTTTATTTATTTACTTATTTTTAAAGATTTATTTTTTATTTATGTATTCCCCCTCCTCCCCCATTGTTTGTGCCCTCTGTCTGCTTTCTGTGTCCATTCTTTGTGTGGTCTTTGTGTCTGCTCGTCTTCTCTTTCAGGAGCCACCGGGAACTGAACCTGGGACCTCCCATGTGGGAGAGAGGCACTCATTCGCTTGAGCCTACCTCCTTTCCCAAAGAAGTTTAATATAGATTTGCCACGTGACCCTGGAATACCACTACTGGGTATATACCCAGAAGAACTGAGAGCAGTGACACCAACAGATATCTGCACGCTGATGTTCATAGCACCATTATTCATGTTTGCCAAAAGCTGGAAACAACCTAGGTGTCCATCAACTGATGAATGGATAAGCAAACTGTGGTGTATTCACATGATGGAATATTATGCAGCTGCAAGAAGAAATGAAGTCATAAAGGGTATGACAACATAGATGAACCTGGAGGACATTATGTTGAGTGAAGCAAGCCAGACAAAAAAAGGACAAATACTGTATGATTGCACTGCTATGAACTAAATATATTGTGTAACATATTGTATGATTCCATTTATATAAAACGTAAATATAAATCAGTTTATAAAGATGAAATTAGATTAGTAGTTATGTAGGGCTGGGGAAGGCATGCTAAGGGGTGTGGAGTTTTTCTTTTGGAGTAATGAAATGGTTCTAAAATTTTTTGTGATGTTAAATGCACAACATTGTGATTATACAAAAGGCCATTGATTATACACTTTCGATAGAGCATATGGTATGTGAATATATCTCAGTAAAACTTAATAAATAAATAATTGTGCAAGAACAGCCAGAAATAGCAGCTGTGTACTTCAGGGAAAACAGAGAGAGATTGAGAGGTTAAGAATTTTCTTGTTTATTTGTTTGTCTGTTTTTGTTTATTGTTTTTATTATTGAAATAACGAAAGTGCTCTAATAATTGAAGTGATAAGTGCACAGCTATGTGATTATACCAGATAACATTGATTGTGCACTTTGGATGAATTGTATGCTTTATTAATATGTACAAATAAAAGTGCTTCGTTTTTTTAAAAGAAAAAAAAAGACCTGGAGGAAAGGATTTGTAGACATGAATACCTCCCCCAGAAAAAAGCCTCACAAAATTCCTGAAAATTTAACAGCCTGAGCTGTTAATAGTAGGAGCCATTACTTACAATGGATATCTTAGGCCAGGAGTCAGGCAAACTGTGGTGGGCCACCTGTTCATTTATGTGTTATGGCTGCCATAGGGCGCACAGAGCTGAAGTTATTGTTTATCCCAGTAAATAGGAAAAGTTTGTTGACCCCATCTTCATGGCATTAGGACTTAATGTTCTAGATCTTGTTAGGCTGTTCTTCAAATTCCTCTTTGCAAAGTTTTAGCATGCCTTCTAGATCATTGCTGTCTAATAGAAATATTATGTGAGCCTCATTTGTACTTTATTTTCTAGTAGCCATATTAATAACTAAAAAGTGAAAATAAGTTTAATAATATATTTCACTTAATCCAATTTATACAGAAATATTTCAACATGAAATTGATATAAAAATTGAGATACTTTGTTTTACAACAACTTTATCATAAAAGAACTGTTATCCTTTTTTAAAAATGAAGAAACTGAGACTTCGATTAACGTGATAAAATTTATACATTGATGTTAAGTAGTGGAGTCTAGATAAGTAGCGGAGTCTAGATGCAAACCCAGTGACTTAACTTTGGAGCCAAGCTTAACTTTTCTTGGTTGGATTTTCATCCTTTGAATTCATTTAAATGTTTCTTAAGAGGATAATTTTACACAGCAACCTAAACAAGATCATTGATTATAATCGTTTGGTGATTATATGGTCTACCGCATTATATTGTAAGAACTACCAGTGTAGGGCTGTTTTGTTTTTTATCTCCTAATCTTGTGGTGCCTAGCATTTTGCCTTGCATGTATTAGGTATTGTATTTATTGAATGAATGAAAAATAATATCTAAAAGATTTATTTCCACTACCTTGTACTTGGGAATGTTTTTAAGATCTTATTTATTTATTTGTCCCCCAGCCCTCACTGTTTTTGCGCTCACTGTCTGCTGTCTGTGTGTTCTTCTGTGTCTGCTTGTCTTCTCTTTAGGTGGCACTGGGAACCGATCCTGGGACCTTCTGGAATGGGAGAGAGGCGCTCAATCTCTTGAGCCACCTCAGCTCCATGGTCTGCTGCGTCTCTTATTGTTTCTCCTCTGTGTCTCTTTTTGTTGTGTCATCTTGCTCTCCGCTTGGTCCAGCTCGCCATACGGGCTAGCTTGCCTTTCACCAGGAGGCCCCAGAAATCAAACCCTGGACCTCCTGTATGGTAGCCGGGAGCCCAATCGCTTGAGCCACATCCATTTTCTCAACTTGGGAATGATTTAACAGTGTAACTTACTTTAGAAAAATGTGTTTATTCTTAGTCTAATTAAATGTCCAACACGTTATTTCAGTAACAGCTTCTATATAAAAAAGGAAAATCCCACTAAGTTGAGATCAGGCGTGTTTTTAAAAACTGAAATTGATGCTGTCTGTAAATCCACTGTTTGATGCAAAAACTATTGGGATAGCATATCTAATGGGTTCTATTAATTAGAGTTATGAATAAAAAGTATGCATATCAGTTACTTGAAGTGTAGTATTGGATTTACAGCTTTTGCAAAAATATTTTAATTACCAGAAGATCTGAATTCTAGTTTTTCCAGGTAAAATTATGCAATTATGAGTTAGTTTGATGCCCTATAGATATGACAATAATAGACTGCTTGGTTTACAGGTTAAGCAGCTGTTTTACAGATGTCTAGACTTGAGTATAATTTTTTTTTTTTTTTTAACATTTAAAGCTCTCCAGTTTTCTTAAAGGACCTAACTTTTATTAGTTCTTATATACAGAATGAAAATAAAAAAATAACTTCATTGTACATGTGTTACTTTGAGAATATAAAATTCAGATGTGTAGAAAAGTATCAACTAAAAATGGGGCTCACTCAGAAAAAACAAAGTTTTTTTTTTGTGTGATTCTTGCCAGATACGTGTTTATCTATATACCTTCATATACTTTTCTATGTATTCCAATTATGGAGATGGACTCACTCACTACCCAAAGTTTTCTTTTTTTATATTTTTTTGTTCTTATCTATTCAGTATTATTTATTGATGACCCGGAATCCTAAAGATGAAATCATGAGGACAAAAGTAGAATTGGAGAAAGATGTATACATATTTCTGCTTTAACATATATCAATCTAATAAAGATGAAACTCGATGAGAGAGGATGAGTCTATATCTAGTACAATGAGTCTGTATCTAACAATAGTGAAAAATAATTTTTTATAGGTAAGAATGTAAAATATTAACACCAGAAAATGTTATAACACACTATTTCAGATAATTATCATGTTCCAAAAAGAATAGTGGATTTTGAGAGCTGTAACTGATAATTAATCTTCATTTTATAAAAAGTAAATTATATAAATTAAGGAATGGAAAAGTGTGATACAAAGAAAATTATTAATAGTATACTTCAATGACAATCATTCTTTATAGCAAATATATCATAGAAGTTAACTCATGGCATCAAATTAAACTACTTCTATTTTGGAAAGCTCATTATTCTTAAACACCACAGTTTTCTTTACCTTTCTCTTTTTTAACATTATTTTGGCGGTCTTTCCATATTGGCACATGTAGAACTAACTGATTCCATTGTGTTGATTTGTTTTTTATTGTTTATTTGTATGTTTTGTTTTTGTTTAATATTTTGATACAAGGAAAAATGTGTGTTGGCACATTAGTTACTAATTTAAATATTTTGAAATGTCTGCATTTTGGAGAGAGCGTGAACATTAGAATTGGAAACACCTGACTTTTTGGGCAAGGTACTTTAGTTTTCTGAACCTCGGTAGCTACATTTTTTTTTCTTTGAATATTTTGCCTCATATGTTTATTTTTTTTTAACAATTTATTGAAGTATATCATTCATACATGAACATACATAAACTATAAGTGTTCAGTAAACATTGTGAACTTACAAAACAAGCATGCATATCATACAGGGCTCCCACACATCACCACTCCCACCCCCCAAACAGCCTGCATTGTTATGAAACAATTGTTAACAAATCTTGAAAGAGCATCGGCAAAATATTACTACTAACTGTAGTCCGTATCTTCCTCCCCTATACAGTTTTTAAAGTATTTATTTATTTATTTACTTTTATCCATTTTCTGTGTCCTGTTTCTGTGTCCATTCACTGGGTAACTCTCTGTGTCCGTTTCCTGCCCTCTCTTCTCATCCTTCTCCTCCTGTCTTCACTGGGATTAGATCCTCAGAATCTCAGATGTGGGAGAGAGGCATCCTGCCGCCTGTGCCACCTTAGTTCCTGGTTTTTCGGTGCGTCTCGTCTTGGCTTGTGTCTCTCCTGTTACGTCGTCATCTTGATGTGTGGCTCGCGGGGCCTGGTGGCACACCCGCCACGCTCCTTCTATATTTTTCTTTTTTAATTTTTACTGGGAGGTCCCAGGGATCGAACCCAGGTCCCTCCATATGGGAGACGGATGCCCAACCACTCGAGCCACATCCATCCCCCTGCTATATCTCTTAAGGTTGACCAAAGATAGCCGAAGTTACAGTCTTTTCCCATACAGGGTGGTCATATAATAAATCAGGCTTATTTTATCACCAGTATTCTAAAAATCAGACCTAGGGAGAAAAACTAGGTCTGGGTACATATGCATGGTTTCTAATATAGCGAATGTTTAGCCTACCCTGATTATCACAAAATCAGGACAGCGAGAATATTCGCATGGTAGCTACATTTTTAACATATGATATATAATACCTGCTTCACTGGGTTATTTGGAGGATTTTGTAAGATAATATGTATAAAGTGCCCGGCTCAGTTTATATGCTGTACTCGTATTGATTTCTTTTCTCCTGTACTTTACCAGTGAATTGAGTTTTATGTTTCTGGAGTATAAGGAAGCTTAAAAAGTATTCTATCATGTGAATAATGAGTCATTTTGTTTGTTATTTTGAGTTAGATTTACACAGACTCTTTAAAAAACAACAAATTTTCTACATAAGATGCATTTTTTTTTTGGCTAAGTTTTCAATTTTATAAAAAGATACATTTCCCATATGCCTGCTTCTCAGTGTAGTTGTTTCTCATACTTGACATCTTTTGTAAGATTTATGCAATTTTTAAAATTTTATTTTTAATTTATTTGTGAAGTGAAACAACATTTATCCTTTTTGTCCATCTGTAGCTCACTTTTTTGTGTGAATTGCTTATTCATATGAGGAACATCTGAGGAATGTTTTTGGCTTGAAGTATCTGAAATCCCACATTAACAGTGGCTTAGACTAATAATGGTTTATTTTTTTGGCTTATTCTTTTATATATATTAGAGAAGTTGTGAACTTAAAAAACAATCATGCATAATGTGCAGAATTGGAAATATTTATGGAGTTTATACTTCTGTCTGTAGTGAATTGGTTTACATCCTCTGCAATACTTGGGTATTATCAGTCTTTGTGTTGCAGATATTTTCTCTCTGGCTTATCCTAATGGTGGTAATGTTATGTCTTTATTTTTTTCTTGATCAGTCTATAAATTTATAGATTTTATTGGAATTTTAAAAAAGAGTTTTCTCGTTCTATTTTCAGTTTTGTTGATTTCTGCTCTCATTTTTATTTCTTCCTCGTATGGGTTTAGTTTGCTCTTTTCTCTAGTTTGTTAAGGTGAAAACTTAAGGTTATTGATTTGAGATCTTCTTAAATAAAAGCCTGTAATGCTGTAAATTTCCTCCTAAGAATTCTTTTAGCTGCATCCCATAAATTTTGATATAGTGTATTTTCATTTTTGTTCCTTTCAAAATGTTTTCTAATTTCCCTTGAGACTTCCCCTTTGATTTATGAATTATTTAGAAATGTGTTGTTTAATTTCCAAAAATGTGGAGATTTTCCAGATACTTTTCTGTTATTGATCTCTAGTGTAATTCTTACAAGATCAGAGAATAAGTGATTTTGATTATTTTAAATTTGTCAGGATTTGTTTTTGCCCCTCTGCTTTTTTTCTCTTAGAAATTTATTTGTTGACGCTTTTTTGTGTTTGTTTTGTTGATTTTAGTGTTTGCATACCTTTTTTGGGGTAAGGGGGAGGGAGGCAGGCAAGTAAAGAGTTTATTGAGAAGAGAGAAAAGAGTATTCACCTAACGTGTAAGGAGTTTACATCCTTTTAATGTCACTTAATATGTTCTTTCATCCCCTACATTTTTTAATTTTTTAATTTAAAAAATTTTAGATTTGCAGTTAAACTTTGAGCAGGCCTTCTCATCAGGTTTCTGGAAAGAATTCGTCTGTAATGCCCAGAGACAGTGGTTCTCAAACTTCAGTGCATCAGAATTCCTGGAAAGACTTGTTAAAGTCTAATTGCTAGGCCCCATCCCAAGAGTTTCTGATTCATTTGTTGTTGGGTGGGGCCTGAGAATTTGCATCTCTAACAAGTTCCTGTTTATTCTCATGTTGTGCATCTGGGGACCACACTTTAAGAAGTACAGCTCTAGAGCAGGGTTTCTCAACCTCTGCACTAATGACATTTCAAGTTGGTTAATTCTTTGTTTTGGGGTTGTCCCATGCATTATAGTATATTTAGCAGCATCCCTGGTCTCTGCCCACCAAATGCCAGTGGTCTGCATCCACTTCCCCATCCCACCACCGTTGTGACAAGCAAAAATGTCTCCACACATTGCCAAATGTCCCAGGGGTGAAGGAAGGGGTGGGAGGAGGATTACCCCATTGAGAACCAGTGCTCTTGGTTGATTTGGTACTGTAAAACTCTCATTTCCATATCTTTAAGTTCTTTTCTCTTAGGCTGGTTAGAGTCCCCTTGAAGACACTATATATTATAATCTTCCTGCTTGGAGGTAAAGGCTCAGCTGCCAGCACTGTTTGATAGGGAAAGATATTTTGGGGGGAGAGGGGCCCAGCATCTGTTTGTCTATGTAATCTTGCTGTTTTGGGAATTGTACTTCTCCTCTCAGTGTGCTTGGTGTGCCCTTTAGTCCAGGGACCCTTTCTTCCTTTTCCAGGGGGTGTGGGGGCCTCCAGTCTTGTTGGATTTGAAGAGGAGCAGTTGACTGTTTTGAGTACAGTGAGGATGTATCTGCTTCTTAGACTTTAAATAATCCTTATTTTAGCCCTGAGCACCCTTCTCCATTGTCCCATCCTAATCTACTTTCAGAAAAGGCTCTGGAACCAGTATTGTGCATTCTGGGGATTCTTCAGAGTAAATCGAGTTAACCTTTAGCTTTCTGCATTGCCAGTTTAGGATTCAGTTCTCTTGGGTCTACTAAATTCATTGATCATGTGTCCATCTCATTTCCAGCTTCAAAATTTTGTTCCAATAGACAGCTTTTCCATTCTTCTATCCTTCTTAGTTTCTGCTTAAAAAAAAACCAGACAACCTTTTTTAAAGTCAGACACAAAGGTACTGATATTGTATGATTCCATTTATGTGAAATAGCCAGAACATGCACATTCATAGAGACAAAGTAGAGCTTAGATTACTGGGTGGGGAAGGGCACTGCTGAATTAATGCATAATGGGTGCATTGTTTCTGTATGGGGTAATGGAAAAGATCTGTTAATGGATGGTGGTCAGGGTAGCACAACATTGTGTGATTAACCCCACTGAATTGTATGCTTGGATGTGGTTGAGATGGGATGTTCATATTGTATATATGTTTCCATGATTTAAAAAACAAAAACAAGGGGAGTAGATGTAGCTCAGTGGTTGAGTGCTTGCTTCACATGTGAGGTCCTAGGCTCAATCCCTGGTACCTCCTTAAAAAATTTAGATAGATAGATAGATAGATAGATAGATAGATAGATAGATAGATAGATGGATGGATGGATGTGGCTCAACCAGTTGGGCACCTGCCTACCAGATGGGAGGTCCTGGTGCCTTCTAAAGAAGACGAGCAAATGCCACAAGCCAGCAGATGCTACAGCCTGTGGAGAGCAAATGTGGCTCAGGCTGTTGGGCACTCGCCTCTCATGTGGAAGGTCCCAGGTTTGGGTCTGGGTGCCTCCTAGAGAAGGTGAGCAAACAATGAGCAGACAGACGAGAGAACCATTGGGGGTGGGGGTGGGGATATGGAATAAAGAAAAATAAAAGTAAATAAATAAAATCTTTTAAATATATATATAGAGAGAGACTAAAGAGAGAACAACTACAGTAACTCTAGATTTATCTTGATTCAGAAGGGACATAATGACTTTTCAAATATTTGAAGGCTTCTCATTATTGTTAGACTTTGCCTCTGGGATGAGGACCAATGAGAGGAAGTGCTAAGAAAAAGTAAAGGATTAGCGAGAATTGTCAAAGATGTCGGAGGACCCTGGGCTTGTGAGGACAGTGGCAGTAAGTGTTTTTAAGTGGAGGTGAGATCATAATTTGAAAGGATTATTGCAGAGGAAGAGTCAAACCTGGGATGAATGGTTGAACTAGGTAACTTAAGTTTTTTTCCAGGCTTGTGGCTATGTAATTCTAGGAAAATATGGTTAGAATAAAAAAATAATAACTTGGCTTCTAGAGAGATACATCTCAGTTATCTGAATTATTTAATTCAGCTTATTTGAGTACTTGTATTATGGTCAGTAGTGTTTGAGGTATGGTTGAAAATGCTGAAATATTCCCAGTGGTGAGCTTTAAGGAATGCTGAAGCAACTGAGAGGAAGTAGGAGCCACAACTTAGGTAGGAAGGGGCCAGAGTATAGAAGACTTTCTGACCCTGGAAAGGGATTGATGGCAGAGACAAAGAAACCGTGATGTTGGGTGAAATGGCCATTAAATAATTAATTTACTAAATGTTACTAATTGTGGCAGACCTTATTTGGTATTCATTATTCAGCTGGGTCATTTAGTTTTTCTTGTAAAAAGTAATTTTAATTAAAAATTAAATTACAGTTTTGGTAATGTGTGGTGTTGATGGTAGCACAACATTGTGAATGTAATTAACAGCACAGAACTGTATATTGGAATGTGGTTAAAAGGGGAAATTTTAGGCTGTAATATGTCACTAGAATAAAATAAATTTTAAAAAAATCCAAGGAGCTAGCTGCACAGCACATACAGTGAACCCAAAGTTAAACCATGGACTATAGCTAATAGTACAATTATAAAAATGTACTTTATCAATTGTAACAAATGTACCACACCAATATAAGGTGTTAATAATATAATGTTACATGGAATCCTGTATTTCATGTTTGATTTTTCTGTAAACCCACAACTTCTCTAATTAAAAAGGCCAAGAAATTTAAAAACAAAAAAACAAATTACATTAGCTGATTAATAGATAAAATATGGCATATACATACAATGGAATACTATTCAGGTTTAAAAAGGATTGAAGTTCTGACACATGCTACTATATGGATATACCTTGAGGACATCATCTTTTTTTGAGGTATCAGGGCCTCGGATTGAACTCAGGACCTCGTATTTGGGAAGCCAGTGCTCCACCACTGAGCCACATTGGCTCTGCTGAGTTGGTTGTTCCCTTGCTTGTTGTTTGGTTTTGTTTTTAGGAGGCACTGGGGATCAAACCCGGGACAGCCCATGTGGGAGGGAGGCAGACGCTCTCAATCACTTGAGCCATATCCACTCCCCATCACCTTTCTTTATAATCAGTTTTGTTGAAACTTATTCATAAACCATACATTTCATCGAAAGTATACAGTTAGTGGTATTTGGTATAATCACAGAGTTCTACATTTATCACTTCAATCAATATTAGCGTTTCAAATACTCAAAAAAACAAACAACCCTACCCTTTAGTAGTCACCTCTCAGTCTCTGTGCTTCTGCCATATATAACTGCTAATCGATTTCCATTTGAGGACATCATCTTGAGTGAAATAAGTCAGACACACAGGGACAGATATTGTATGATTCCACTTATGTGAAATAGCTAGAATATGGAAATTCATAGAAACAGAAAGTAGAGTACAGGTTACCAGGGGTGGGGGATAAGAGGAATGGGGCATTAATGCAAAATGGGTATAGAGTATCTGTTTGGAGTGATGGGAAAATTCTGTTAATGAATGGTGGTGAGGGTATCACAACATTATGAATGTGATTAATCCCACTGAATTGTATGCTTGGGAGATGGAAAAGTTTATGTTGTATATATGTTTCCACAATTTCAAAAAAGGGAGCGAGAGAGAGACCAAAGAGAGAATGACAATTAAATGTAGTACGTGGTCCTGGGCTGTATCTAATAATGGAGGAGAAAATGCCCAGAATGACATTATTGGAACATATGAAAAAATTTGGATTATAGGCTAAGCTTTATCTCAAGGTTAGATTTCTTCACTTGATAATTGTACTTAAGATAGATGGTTACATAAGTGAATATCCTTGTTGTTAGGAAAAGTATTAAATGTTCAAGGTGCATGATATATACAGCCTACTCTTAAATATTTTGAAAATAGATGGATAGACAGAATGATAAGGCAAATGTATCTTAGTTTCCCTGCTGCTAAAACAAATACCTTACAGTGCGTTGGCTTAAACAATGGGAATTTATCAGCTCTTGGTTTTGAGGCTAGAAGTCCAAAATTGAGACATCGGCAGGACAGTGCTTGCTTCCCAAAGACTGGTATTCTGGGGTAGGCTGCCAGCAATCCTTGGTCCTTGGCTTTTCTGTCTTGGCATTGTACATGGCAGTGTCTTCTCCTTTCTCCTCTAGGTTTATTTGACTTCTGGTTTCTTGTTCTTCTTATGGATTCTCTTTCTTTTGCTTATAAGGACTTCAGTCACATTGGATTAGGTCCTATCCTCATTCCATTTGGGTACATTTTAACTAATAACATCTTCAAAAGTCCTGTTTACAAATGGATTCACACCCACAGGATCAGGGGTTGGCACCTGAATGTGTCTTTTTGTGGGGGACATAATCTAATCCACATGTGGCAAAAATGTTACAAGTTGGTGGATCTGGGTACCTGTGTGTGGGGTATGTTGGATTTGTCTGATGGGGTTGGTTTTATTTTTACAACTGCAAGTAGGTTTGAAATTATTTCAAAATTTAAAAAAACCTTTCTGCCAATCATATATTTTACAAGAGATTTTTATCTAGAATTTTAAAGAGCTCGTTACAACTCAATAATAGAAAGACAACCCTATTTTTAAAATGGGCAAAGGATCTAAATAGACATTTCTCCAAAGAAGATATATAAATAGGCAGTAAGCACGTGAAAAGATGCTCAAAATCATTAGTCATTAGGGAGATACAAATCAAAACCACAGTGAGATACCACTTCACACCCACTAGGATGGCTATAATCAATAAGTCAGATACAAGTGTTGATGAGGATGTAGAATAATTGGAACCCTCATACACTGCTTATGGAATTATAAAAGGATGCCACCACTTTGGAAACCACTCTTGGCAGTTCCTCAGAAGGTTAAACAGAGTTACCATATTTTTTAGTTGGTAAGCGGCTCAAAGCAGATAGCATAAAATGGGTTGGCTTTTAATAATAGGAATTTGTTAGCTTACACTTGAGGCTGTGAGAATGTTCAAATCAAGGCATCATCAAGGCGATGCTTTCTTCCCGATGGCTGCCGATGATCCTGGACTCCTCTTTCTCATGGCAAGGTACATGGCAGCATCTGCTGATTTCTCCCTCCTCTTCCAGGTTTCATTGTTTTCAGCTTCTTGGTTCCCTGGCTTTCTCTTTCTCTCTGTATTCATCTTGTTTATAAAGGACTCCAGTAAAAGGATTTAAGACCCACACTGGGCCATGCTTTAACTATAATAATCTAATCAAAGGCCCTACTTACAGTAGGTTTACACCCACAGGAATGGGTTAGCTTTAAGAACATGACTTTCTGGGGTACATACAGTTTCAAACCGCCACACCATATGATCTAGCAATTCCACTTCTAGGAACTGAAAACATATATCTGCACAAATCTTTTACAACAAATGTTCATAGCAGTGTTATCTATGATAGCCAAAAGGTGAAACAACCCAAATGTCTATCAACTGATGAATGGATAAGCAAAGTATGGCATATCCATACAATGGAATATTATTTAGCAATAAAAAGGAATGAAGTCATGATACATGTTAAAATGTGGATGAACCTTGAAAACATTATGCTAAGTAAAAGGAGACAGTCACAAAAGACCACATTATATGATTCCATTTATATAACATCTCCAGAGTTGGGAAATCTGTAGAGACAGAAAGTGGGTAAGTGCTTTTATATCTGGAAGAATGAAGAGATTGGGAGAGGAGGGGAATGCAATTAGCTAAAGGGTTTGGGGTTTCTTTTTGAGGTGTTGAAAATGTTCTTATATTAATGAGTGATAGTTGTATATATCTGAGAATATACTAAAAACTATTTAGTTTTACTCTTTAAATGAGTGAATTGTATGGTATGTGAAATATATTTCTATAAAGTGGTTGAAAAAAATACTGTGTTAGGGGGTATTCAAAAGGATGTGAGAGTAGATGTGTCTTCAATGTAGCATTTTACCTTCAAATCCTACAAAATAAAATACTATATAATTGCATGTGAAATAACTAAATCATTTCTTTCATAATGACATGTGAAGGGACATCAAGGACTCAAGGGATTTCTGAGTTTAAGGTTAAGTAACACAAGTCTAGATTAATGCTTTTATTTTACGTATGAAAGAGATCTAGGTAGATTGGTCTTTGAAGTCAGATCTAGGTTTGAATCCTAACCCAGCAGTTCATGAGCTGGTACCACTATGGGTAAGGGGATATATTTAACCTCTCTTTCTTTCTATATCTGAAGTAGGATTAAAAACCACCTGCCTCACGGAGTTGTTGAGTAACAGAGTTGACATAATAGTAGCTTCCACTTAGTGACCACCTGTGTGCCTGGTGCGTGCATTTTATATACATTCTCCAGTAATCCTCACAAAACCATGTGTTCTGACTTTTCATTATTTCTAGTAGATACCAAAGGTAAAGTAGAAATTTATAATAATGGGAGGATGATTAAATTATGATCCATCTCTATATAATTGAATAGTATGCACATGTTTTACAAAATTTTTTTAATTACTTGGAAATTGTTTATTTTAGATAAAAGGATTATGTATGTATGATCTCAAATAGAGTGAAAGAAAACATAGATGAAAAAGCTCCAAAATATTTATGGCAGTATAGTTATTTTTAATAACTTTATACCTTTTTACATGTCTCAATCGGAACAACGTTCATGTTAGTTCATAAAGATAAAAACCCATTGTTTATATTGAGTGTTGTAACTTGATTATGGAGAATTACAAAAGTAGAATGTAATGAACTTTCATTCATATACCTATCTCAGTGATGGACATAGGACCAATCTTGTTTTATCTATATACCCTGCAACACTTCTTCTGAGTTTTTTTTTTTAAGATTTACTTATTTATTTTATTTTATTTTTTTCTTTATTTATCTCCCCCTCTCCTGATGGTTCTCTTGTCTGCCTGCTAATTGTTTGCTCGTCTCCTCTAGGAGGCACTGGGAACCAAACCCGGGACCTCCCACGAGAGGCAAGTGCCAAATGGCCTGAGCCACATCCATTTCGGCATCTGCTCACCTTATTTTAAAGGCACCGGAACCCAAACCTGGAACCTCCCATGTGGTGGACGGGCGTCCAACTGGTTAAGCAACATCTGCTTCCCTCCCCTGAATTTGATATTATATCATTTAATGTGTCTCTCCAGTTATTGTGACAACCAAAAATATCCCCACATATTCCCAAAATGCCTCTTTGGAAAAAGTACCATCAACCATTGAGACTTACTGGTAGAGGAAAAGAGGTAAAGTAGTTTGAAAAAGATGTGATTCTTTTACTGAATTTGGATTCACTACTCCCTGACAAAGTCTATTAATGTTGGTTCTTGGACCCCACCTTGAGGTTTCTGATTCTGACAGTCAGGTGAAGCCTAAGCATACAGGTGATTTTGGTAAAGCTTTGAGAAACATTGATCTAGGATGAAATAAGTACGCTACTCTATATAATATGATGCTCTTTTTCTCCTGTTTTTGCTTGTTATTCTCTTCTCTGGAAAGCCTTTCTTCAGATTTTCCAGATTACTTCCTAATCTTTCTTTAGTTTTTACTTCTGGAAAGCCGCCTCTTAACTCCCCTCTGTGCTTCCACTGCACTTTGTGGTTTACATGATTGGCTCTCATTGGACTGTTCTTCAGGGATAGATTTTGCTTTTTATCTTTGCATCTCTATTGTAATGCTTGTTAATAAATGTTGGATGAAAAGAAGTAGGGAGGATAGTAAGTATCATAGGCCAAGAATATGAGGTTGACTATACATATGTTCACTTTGAAAGTAGCAGGACTGGGGATGGAAATCTGAGGAATGGGTTATTGTAAATTTGGTAGAACTAGTTGTGTCTAGACCTATATTTGATACCATTAAAATAAAAAGAATAAAGATTGTGAAGAAATGAATTGGTAGATGTTAGTCTAATTAAGATCGAGATACTGGACACAGAAAAGATACATCTTTAAATTGCTTGAATTGTAATATCTATAATAGGGGCCTATTTGAGGTATTTCTAGAAGCTAGACTGGATGGTGCCATGCAATACCTGTAATACATACCTGTAATACATATTTATTTTATTTTTATCTTAATTTAGTTCAAGGAAGAAATCTCTAAGCGTTTCAAATCGCATACTGACCAACTTGTGTTAATATTTGCTGGAAAAATTTTGAAAGATCAAGATACTTTGAGTCAGCATGGAATTCACGATGGACTTACTGTTCACCTTGTCATCAAAACACAAAACAGGTATGATTTTAGAAGACATCAGCTTTAAGCTGTGAATTAGTGTTTATATTCCTTATTTAATTAAATGATTTTTTCCTGCCATTAATATTCAGATGGATTAAAATTCATTTCTTTGTTGCGTCTTTTAAAAATGTAATTTGCTAATATTAATGCTTGTGTTTGTCAGACAACCATTTACTATTTTAGAAGGTTCATTAGTATTCAGTCATATCTAAGTTATTTGAATGACAATAAGCAATTAATGCATTTTTAGGTATGCTTTTTTGTTTTAGCAAGAGTTTTAGATAAAAATTAGGAGAAACTCATCTTAACATACCACAAAATCAATCACCTTATTTTATTGAATCCAGGGTACTGTCAGTTTCTTTTAACTTTTTGTTTTGAAATAATTTCAGACTTACATACATTTGCAAAAATAGTACACAATGCCAGAGAATCTGGCATACCCTGACACCCTCAAATACACAGATCTACCAGTTTTAACATTTTGCAACTTTGCTTATATATTATCTATTTTCTGAACATTTGAGAGCAATTCATACACGTCATGCTCCTTGAACATCTAATACTTCCATGTACATTTTCTGTGAACAAGGATATTCACTTGATATGTAATCACCTAACACAAGAACGTTCCTCTATTACAAGTTGTTCAGAATATAGAGATACATGGAAAAATACAACTAATGTAATATATAATGTAATATTTTTACAGCAGTGGCAAAGAAGGTACTGTATCAATCTGAAGGGTCAATAATGGGGGTGGATAAGAAGGTATGGGATTTTTCCTTTTGGCATAAATGCATATGTTCTGAAATGGACTGAACTGATGACAGCACAACTCTGTCGTGAAACTGTGAGCCACTGAGGGTACACTTTGGATGGATTGTACAAGGCAGGGGACCGTATAACAGTGAACCCCATGGTGAATGATGGACTGTGGTTAACAGTACAAATATGAGAATATTCCTTTACAAATTATAACAAATATACAATGTTAATACATGGTATTAATAATAGGATGCTTTGTGGGAAAAATACACCAAATATAAGCTATGGACTATAGATAGCAGTAATATTATGATGATGTTTTTCATCATTTGTAATAAGTGTGTCACAACAATGTAAGGTGTTTGTGGTGGGGCAATGTTTGAGAATCCTGTATGGTATGTATGATTGTTTTGTAAAGTCACAACTTCTCAAATTAAAAAAAAAAATTTAGCGCTGATGAAGCTTACATGCTAAATTCCAATTTTTTCTCACGTCCCAATAATGTCCTTTTGAGCCATTTCTCCTCCATTCTTAGATCCCATCCAATATCATGTATTGGATTTGTCATTATCTCTTTAGTTTCTCTTTTTTATTAATTGTGGAAGCCATGTATACAACAAATCTTCCCATCCTAACCTCTCCCCAAGCATACCATTCAATGGGATTAATCACATTCACAGTGTTACAGTACTCTCACCACCATTCGTTATTAGAACTTTCTCTTCACCCCAATCAGAAACCCTGTACTAAGTTTGCATGAACTTCCCATTGCCCCTGACCCCCACCCCTGGTAACCTGTACTGTATTTTCTGTCTCTGAGTTTGCATATTCTCATATTTTCTTTGTGGTTGCCACGGCTTACATTTAACATCCTAAATCTATAACAATCTAGTTTGCATAGATACCAATTTAGATTCAATAGTAGACACAAACTATGTTCCTATACCCCTCTTTTCCCCCACCTTTGTGTAGTTCTTGCCACAGATTTCATGTTTATACTTGATGAATCTAAACCACTGATTTATCATTTCATTTTGTGCAATTCCCTTTTAGATCCTGTAGGAGGTAAAAAGTGGAGCTAGAAACCAAAAGTACAATAGTACTTGCATTTATAGTTCCCCATGCCATTATCTTTACTTGTGATCTTTATTTCTTTGTGTGGTTTCAGTCGGTTGTCTGGTGTCCTTTCCTTTCAACTTGGAAAATTCTGTTTAGCAATTCTTACAGGGCCTTATACAGTGGTGATAAAGTTCCTCAGCTTTTGTTTATCTGGGACTGTCTTAATCTTGCATTTTTGAAAGACAGTTTTACTGGATATAGAATTTTTGGTTAGCAGTTTCTTGCTTTCAGCAATTAAAATATATCTTTCCACTGCCTTCTTTCCTCCATGGTTTCTGATGAGAAATTGGCACTTAATCTTATTGAGGTGCCCTTGTATGTGATATGTTGCTTCTCTTGTGGTTTCAGAAATCTATTTGTGGCATTGGACAGTTTATTATATGGCGTGGTGTTGGTCTCTGTGGGTTTCTCCTGTTTGGAGTTCGTCAAGCATCTTGGCTGTGTCCATTCATATCTTTTGTTTAATTTGGGAAGTTTTCAGCTATTGTTTCTTTGAATATTCTTTTTCCTCCTTTCTCTACCTTTCTTTCTGGGATTCCCCCAATCGTATATTGGTACGCTTGATGATATCCCTTAGATTCCTCAGGCTCTGTTCACTTTTCTTAGTTCTTTCTTCCTTCTGTTCCTCAGACTGGGTGATTTCAGTTCTTGTTTTCAGAAGCTCACTGATTCTTTCCTCTACCAGCTCCAATCTGTTGTTGAATCCCTCTAGGAAATTTTTAATTTCTGTTTCTATCATCTTCGGCTTTGGTTCTTTTTATAATTTCCATCTCTCTATTGATATTTTGGTTGTCTCTGTTTTCCTTTGACTCTTTGACATATTTAGGACTATTTTTTTTTTTTTCAAAAGTCTTTGTCTGAAATGTCCTAGGTCTGATCCTCTGATCCTCCTCCTTGATAGTTTCTGATGCTTTAATTTTTTCCATTGCCTGAGCCATCTTTTCCTATTTCTTTGTGTGTTTTGTAATCTGTTGTTGAAATCTGGATATTTTGATATTTTAAGATGTTATTGCTGGAATTTGGACTCTGAGCCATCTGTTGCTTAAGCTTGTATCCAGCTAGTGTTATGACAGAGCTTTCTTTGATTGCCAGGAGCTAACATGAAAAAGAAAGAAAGAAAACACCTTTCCCAGTCTTTGTAGATTGACCTGTGTGAATGCTCCCTTTCAGGGCTTCTCCCTACTGTGAATTTAGAGACTAGCGCCAGGCCACAGTGTAGGGGCCTCTCTAATCCTTTCTGTGTGTGCATCTTGTCTTGTGCTTGTGCATGTAGCCCTAGAAATTCCCCCGTTTACACGGCTACAAATGTCCCTCCTTCCCTAGAAGACAGTTTTCTGGAGGTCCTGGGCACTGCACTGTATGCCTACAACCTGCATTCCCTTGCCCCAGCATTCTGTAGGTGAGTTCTTTGAGCTGCCTCTTAAGGCAGGGCAAGTTCTGAGATGGTATGTCCCTTAGGTCACCAGCAGACAGATTGGGCTAGATAGACATGCTCCCAGTATGTGCACAAGGCTTACTGTGCTCCCTCCAGAACCTCCGCACTAGGAGCATGGGCGATCTCTTTGCTGAGCCAGTGATGGGCGGGTGAGGTGCCAGCCAGAGTACCAGGAGATCCTTCTAGCTTTAAGTAGCCTCTTTCTTGATTTGGTGCTTGCTCTGTTACTTCAGTTCTTTAACTGTTTTCTGAAACTTTGAGAAAGATGTTTCTGCTGCTGCTTACTAGTTGTTCATATTTCTGTTGTGGGGGTGGAGCCCTGAAGCTTTTTGCCCTGCCATCGTGATGGGGGCAGAGCCTCTACGTGGCACCATCAATTTTTAAGAGGTGCCTTTATTTTGCATATTACTATGAAGTAATACTGCCATGTTTTCTTATCACTTAAAAATTTTATATTATGCTTAGTGAGTTCCTTTTGATTTATTTGGGTATGGATTTTTATATCTTTATGTATATGGAAAGGAAAAGAAAATATAAGTGAGTTAAATTAGGTAAATCCTTAAAATAGTTTCACATTTACAGTGATTTTTTTAAAAACAATTTACTGAAGTATATCATTCATGCATGAACATACATAAACTATAAGTGTTCAGTAAACATTGTAAACTTACAAAACAAACATGCATAACATCATACAGGGCTCCCACACATCACCCCACCACAAATACTTAGCATTATTGTGAAACATTTGTTAACAAATTATGAAAGAGCATCGTCAAAGTATTACTACTAACTATAGTCTGTATCTTACTCCCCTATACATTTTTTTTAAAGGATTTATTTATTTACTTTTACACCCCTCCACCCCCCCACCCCCCACCC
>JAQZBX010048139.1:0-20285 GCA_029593785.1 Cabassous unicinctus | reverse complement strand
AGATTTATTTATTTTATTTATTTATCCCCCCCTTGCTGCTTGTGCTGCTGTGTCCATCCGCTGCGTGTCTTCTCTGTGTCTGCTTATCTCCCCTTGCTGTGAGGTCTTGCCGCATCAGCCCACGGCGCCGCGCGAGCCGGCCTGCCCTCACAAGGAGGCGCCGGGAAGCGAACCCGGGGCCTCCCATATGGTAAACGGGTGCTCTATCCATTGCGCCACACCCGCTTCCTGCCGTGAGGTTGCTGCATCAGCCCACCGCACTGCCCAGGCCGGCGTGCCCTCACAAGGAGGCCTCGGGACGCGAACCCGGGCCTCCCATATGGTAAACGGGGGCTCTATCCACTGAGCCACACCCGCTTCCCATGAGTCTTAATTTCTAATAGCCATCAGTGTAACCCATAGGAACAAAGAACTTTGGGGTTCTCAGTAATATGTAAGAGCGTAAAAGGGTCCTGAGGCCAAAACATTTGAGAACCACTGGGTTAAACCATATGCAATTGCTGATATTTGACTATTTCTAACCTATAAAAAGGGCAGTTTCAAATCTGTCCAGTATTTCCATGGAGGTTATTCAAAAGCCCTTGCACGCCTCGCCTCGCCTTTAGCAGTCTCATGTTTCAGAGCTTTGCACTGTCGTCACCTCCCCTGGATCGAGGATGCACCTCTTCATCTTACTTACCATGGTATAAATTGACGCTCATTTGTCTGACTCTTTGACTAGCAATGCCTTCCCCTGCCCAGATCGTGAGCACCACGAGTGCCAGGGACATGAGGTTTTGTTCGCTAATGGACCCTCAAGCCCCTAGTGTAGGTCTTCACATTGTGCACTCTTCATTCATTCATTCATCTGAACTTCATCAACAGAACCTGAGTGTCCAGCTCTGGGCTCAGCAGTTCAATCTTGTGAGAGAAGTAGCTCTAGTACCAGTTTCTAGATAGGAAAACAGGCTCAGAGAAGGTCTCAGGTCCAGAAAGTAGTGTTAACAGGTTCAAACTTGTCCTGTTATTTGCCCTGTGCTCCTTTCACAATCTTTGATACTTCTTTGCAGAGAGGGGAGAAAGCCTGGAAGAATTCCGAGAGGTGGTGACTTTTGGGCTAGACCCTCGCTTGCAAAGAGTGTCCCTGTGTCTTCACTGGGGACTCTTCCGGCTTTGCATTCATCCAGTTATTCCATCAGTATTCTTTGAGTATGGTGCTAAAAGCTGAGGATACAGAGAGTTATTAGACAAACTGAGGCAGAGAGATGAACAAACAAGCAACCACACCAGTAGGATTCCCCAGCATGGTAGGAACCAGGAAGGAAAAGATTGCTATGAGGAAAAGAAAAACTGGATTCAGAAGGGGCATCTCCTCCAGAAACTCTCATGTCAAGGATTTCTTTCAGAGCCACCTGGAGAAAGTACTGCTTTGAGAACTATTCTTCAGAGAGACTTGAAGACACAAATTCTTTATCAAAAGTGAACTGTGGAGGAGCAGATGTGGCTCAAGCAGTTGAGTTCCCACCTTCTACACAGGAGGTCCTGGGTTCGGTTCCCTGTACCTCCTAAAGAAAACAAACAAAGAGCAGACAATGAGCAAAAACAATGAGCAGATAATGAGCAAAAACAATGAACAGACAAGCAAAACAACCAGCAAACAGACGAGGGAGCCCACTCAGGGGAGCCAGTGTGGCTCAGTGGTTGAGCACCGGCCTCCTGCATACGAGGTCTCAGGTTCAATCTCCAATCCCGGTACCTCAAAAAAAAAGAAAGTGAACTGTCACATCCTCTGATTAGGTATGGGTGCATCTGTCCTGCCGTGGTGTTGACCATACTCACAACCAAATACTACTATTTGCTAGGTGCCAACAACGTTGAATGGATTTGCTCCTTGAATCCTGACTGTTACCTTATAAGGCAGGACTGATTTTAAAAAAATAAATAACTTTATTTTTTTAAAAGAAGCTTTAGATTACATAAATGCTGCATTGAAAATATAGGGGATTCCCATACACCCCATCTCCCTCACACGCATACTTCAGGACCGATTATTGAGTCCCCTGTACAGATGAAGCAGCTGAAGCTCAGAGTTGCAGCTGGATGTGGCTGGTGACGTCCCCAGAGGGTGTGTGTATGTGCGGGTGAGTGGAGGGTGACGGCAGCTGGTCACCAGACCCTCAGCCCTCAGTACCTCAGGAACTCTTTTGAGAGCTTCCGCATGCCCCTTCCAGTCAAGGAATATTTTAGGAGGGCGTGTCTTTCGAGGAGACTGGTATTGCTTCCACACTGGCTCCATGATTTCTCAGGGGAATGACCCATCCCAGAGTTGCAAGCCATTCTCCAACCCACTGGATATTTCATCCAGATTTCCCTGCTGTTCCATCCAGACCCTATATACCCAAGACCCTCAGGAAAGGGAGCCAGGAATGCATGGTGGTTACAATCAGGGCTCCTGGAGCCAATAGACCTGGGTATGCTCCCACTTCAGCCTGGCCTCACTGTGTGACCCTGGGGACCTCCCTACCCAGCATGTCAGCTCGTAAGTGCTAATGCACACGAAATGAAGCTACACAAGCATAGCACCGAGGTTGCACTCCATTCTTTCTCTCCTTCCTCTCTTTCCCTACCCCCACTGGGGTGAGGTGCCTGGGGCTCTCCTAACTTGTGTTTGTGAGTGTGGGAACTTTGGCTCCAAGGTCAAAGCCAGGTTCTCCAGCTTCTAATACAGGCTTTTTTTTCACCCCCGAGAGAGGCCATTCGACTACATGCCAATGTTTTGTTGATTTAAGAACTCACTGTGCCTGTCACCTCCAAGGCACTACACATTCTGAAAAGTTCCTCCCAGTCCAGGAGCCATTAATCATCCTCTGTAATTAAATAACACAGCAACCTGTAATTAGGGTATTGATTTGTTGGTTTAATTGTTTATTCCTGGGCTTCCCCTCTAGCCTATGAGCTCCATGAGGGCAAGGACTGGTCCGTTTTTGCTCACAGCTGGGGCCCTAGTGCCTGCCCCAATGCCTGGCACATAGAGAGCTTCAATAAATATTGGCTGAATAAAGGAATGAAAAGATATGGGGATTCATGGCCAAGTTTCTCCCGGGCATTGCACTGAACATGAGAAAAGGTTTAGCTGGTAGTAAGGAACCTCAATTATAATGATTCTTTGCATTTGAGCTGTGGTTTATAGCTTAGATAGCATTTAATGTTGATGAGCTCTGATGGGAAAAATTATGGTAATGGTGATGATGATGGTGATGATGATGATGGTAGGATAATGGTGATGATGGTGATGATAGTGATGGTTGATGACGTTGATGGCGATTATGATGATGATGGTGATGATGATGATGGTGATGTTGATAGTGATGGTGATGGTGAGAATAACGGTTATGATAGTTGGTGGTTGATGATGATGATGATGGCGATGATGATGATGGTGATGGTGGTGATGATGATTGATGATGGTAATGGTTGATGATGATCTTTATTGTGATGGTAATGGCAATGCTGGTGATGGTTGATGATGATGGTGATGATGGTAATGCTGATGGGTGATGATGATAGCAATGTTTGATGATAGTGTTGATGGTGAGGTTGATGGTGATGATGATGGTGATGGCTGATGGTGATTGGTGATGAATATGATGATGGTGATGATGATGGCAACACAACTTCTTTTTTTTTCAATGTAAGTTAGTACTAATATTTTTATTATGGTGCAAAGCAGTATTTAATAACATTAACTTAGTTCTACAGTAAAAATATTTTATATACAACTGTAGAGAAACTGCTGTACAGATAGCCTCCAACTTAAAAATGGGTTGTATTTTAAGTTCATTGTGTTGTTTTGTAAGTAAATTGGAAAATATTTGCTCTGTAGAAAATAGTAAAAACAACATTTTTCAGGCTAGCCCAACAAGCCCATTTAAGCAAAAAAGGAAGGGAATTATACCTTTATAAATATGGTTTGAGTTCTGGGATCAGGTTGGCTACCAGAGCCCTTTGTTGAGTGGATCAGTAGGAGATACAAAGTTAGATACAAAGTTAGATACAAAGAACCAGTTAAGTGAGAGAAACAAAGGCTTAGCACATCACTTCTTGAACTTTTGTTCTGTGCCAGGTAGTTTATATATTATCTCACACGAGTCTCACAACAACTGAGGTAAGGGGCAGAGTTGGACTTACACGTAGATCCCTCTCACGCTGCTCTCAACCATAAAGCCCCTCATATCCTTCTGTGCTCATGTTATAAGGCGCCAGGCATGTGATAAGACTGATAGAAGGCAGTCATCATTATCATCCTTGTGCAGATGAGGAAAGCGCTTCAGAGAGGGAAAAGGACCTCACCAATGTCTCACAGCCCAAGAAGAGCAGAGCAGGGGCGAGAATCCTACTGTTCTTGTTTACAATGTGGACCATTTTTCATTATAGGACAAGGCTTGGGAGATTTGGAGCCTGGAAAGAGCAATTAAAACAGAGGCAGGATACTTGAATTCTAATCCCAGCATTGCTGCTTACCAGCCATGTGAATGAACTTGGGTGTATCGCTGCATCTCACTGAAACTCGGTTTTCTTGTAGGTAGAGTGGAAGTGAAAAGGCCCACCTCAGAGGACTGGGATGAAAGTTTACTGAGTTCATAAGTACGGAGATGATTTATAAACCCTAGATCCATGTAGTGTTAGGTACTATCAATTCCAACGCCTTGATAAGCCAATATTTTCATACTTTTGACAGTCCAGCAAAACCGCTGTGTGGTCAGTTTCACTGTCAGTCCAATGGGGAGGCTAAAATGAATCACCTCGAAATTCCTTCTGGCTCTGACATTCTATGGCTCCCAAGTAATAACATAAAATGCTTTATTCCAAAACTGAAAAGAGTCCAAATGCTGGACTTGAATGTTGGTAAGATTGGTGAGCAAGGGCCCCTTACTCATTATGCTTTAGTCTCCTGGCTCCTCATTATGCCCAGATCATATTCCATTGTCATTTCCATCTTGGGGCCTTTGCATTGGTGTTTCCTCTTTCCGGAACACTCTCCCCCAGATCTTTGCATGGCTGCCTCCCAGGCATTGGGATGTCATCTCAGACATCACCTCCTCTGATAAGCCTTCCTGCCCATATTTATTGTTTTAGTGTCCTGGCTGCTAAAACAGATACCATGCAATGGGTTGGCTCGTGGTTTCAGAGGCTATAAGATTTGCTCCCTCCCGGGATAAGCCAGCAGATCCTAGTCTTCTGGCTGGCCAGCAATCTTTGGGGTTCCTTGGCTTATCCGTCACATGGCAATGCGTGTGGAGGCATCTTCTCCTTTCTCTTCTGGGTTCCATCAACTTCCCATGGCTTCTTTTTCCATGTCCCATTTCCTTTGCTTGTAAGGACTTCCGGCATATTGGATTAAGGCCCACCTTCATTCGGTGTGGGCACCCCTTAGCATCTTCAAAGGTCCTACTTAGAAATGGGTTCACACCACAGGACCAAGGGCTGGGACCTGACCATGCCTTTGGTGGGCGACATGATTCAATCCCCAATGCTTCATCTAAACAAGTGCCACCCACTGCATGCCCATCATCACTCTCTCCCAGCACATTGTTTTATGGTCTTTTCATCATTCACCAAACAAGCTGAAATGACCTAGTCGGCTTATTCTTTGCCCTGTCTCCAGCACTTAAACATATGCTCCATGGAAGCTGGGCTGGGTCTGTCTTGATTATCCTGGTTCCAAAATGCCTGGATAACTCAACGGGACAAAAATAAGCCTTAAATAAATATTAGTGGATGGAGCACCAAACAAATGGAATTCTATCCCGTGTTACTTGGGCTTCCCTCGTCGCCGATGGATTCCGACTCTTCTGCACCTCAAATGGAAGGTGCCACCTCCCATTTCCAGCCCCCTGAGTCACCGAATGTCATCCCTGATAAATGGCCTTCATTGTGGGAAGGCACCAGACCTTATTTCTCGGCTGGAGCTGACACCGCCGCCTCCTGCCAAATGCGGGGGAGGACGCTGAGTCCACACTCCAAAGGGCCAAGAGTAGATGGGCGTCACAGCTTGTCCCATTTCTGGACAAGCAGTCCAGTTCTCCAGTTTCCCTTCACTTGTGAAATCTGCTGTCACCCTTTTGTAAAGATGTCTGAGAAAGTGTAAAATCACGTTTCCTGGATTTGGGGCTGCAATAGTTTGGCAATTATAACCCAACGCCTCACAAAAGTCAGATTGGTGTTTGCTGCCTGCATAATTCATCATTCATTTTCCTGTTGGGACCCAAGACCTTTCAGATTTGTTAGATTAAAAAAAAAAAATTAAGCTTACTTGCTCGATTAAAAATTCAGGAGTTTAAGGGCACGAAAAGGAGGATGTGAGTTGTATCATCATTAAATAGACAGAGATAAATAAAGTATTGGAAGAAGAAACATGAAAAACAGAAGGAGACAATGGGAAAATAAACCTTGCTGGTAACTTGTCATTTCTCAGACTTAAGAATGTCAGTGTAATCTTCATTAACTTTGTCTCCTTTATGGTCAAAATCCAGGGACTGTGGCAGGATGGTAAGTGAGGCTTTGGTGTCCAGAGGCTATTCTAACTTTCCCTCCCTCCCTTCCCTGCCTCTTTTCCTCTCTCCCTTCCTCTTTTCCTTCCTCTTCCCTCCTTCCCTTCCTTCTTTCCTTGCTCTTTTGCAAAATTTTATTAAGCTCTATTTTTTTTACAAGCCACACTGCAAGACCCTAGGGAAATTAAGGGAATAAACTGGAGTCCTGCAGGACTTGCAGGTTCTTTGGAGAAAAGATAATCATGAGCCAGGGTGATCAACGATGTGATGGTAGAAGCGTAGTGGGTGCTGGGAGCCAGAAGGGGTACCTGATCCATTTGGGGAAGGGTCAGGGACACCCCTAAAAGAATGTGATGCTCAAGCAGGTAATGGCATTGCATGTAGGAGGGAACAACATGTGCAAAGGCTTAGAGGAATGAGGGAGCATGGTGTGGTCAAGGAAGCTGAAGTAGTTTGGTCCGGTTTTTGCATAGGTTGCAAACTGGATTAGGTGGAGATGAGTTAGCGTGAGGCAAGGCTCAGACTACAAAGTACCTTGTGGTCTAAATGAAGAAGTTTCTAGTTAACGCCCACTGGATTGAAGGTTCCTTGAGGCCAGGGACTATGTCTTTTTTCTCTTTCCATTGAGGCTCCATTTCTTAGCACATTAGATGACTCTCAACAAGCATTTGTTGACTTTGTTGACTACCTTTATGATTCCAGAACTCCCTTGGAAGCATTTTTTTTAACAAAGCAATTTTATTGATACATATTAATAAGGCATAAATACGTCCAAAGTGTACAATCAATGGTATTCGGGTGTAATCACATATTTGTGCATTCATTACTTCAATCATTCTTAGAGCACTTTCATTATTTCATTAATAATAACAATAAACAAAGAACAAACAACCCATCACCTCTCAATGGGAAGTATTCTGAGCAAAGGGGCAACAGGATCATATTTGTGCTGTAGCAAGATCCTTCTGAATGGACAAAGGATGGACAATGGCTTGGAGGAGGAGGAGGAGAGGGCCTGGCTAGGACTGTTGGCTTGGGAAGTGTGGTGAAGACTGCTAATGATCTCCCACTACCCAATGCACTCGTCTTCCTTCTGGCAAGTTGAGCAGGGCGCAGGGCTGCCCAGCTAGAGACTACGTTTCCCAGCCTGCCTTGTGATGACGTGTGGCCACTAGAGTTTCTAACCAGTGAAATGTGAGCCGATGTGATGCGTTCAACTTCTGCACCCCTTCCTGAAAGGAAGCTGCTTCCCCTTTTTCCTCTTTTCTTCCCTGTCTTGGATGTTATCATCATGATGGGGAGATGACCGTGCAGCTTCAGCCACGGAGATGAGGGTGTGACTCTGGGCTAGGGGTTGGCAGACAGTCTGTTTTTGTAAACAAAGTTGGGTTGGAATACAGCATCCATCATTCATTTACTTATCGTCTGTGGCTGCTTTCTCACTATCATGGCAGAGTGGGGTGGTGGGGACAGAGATTCAGATGGCCCTCAAAGCCTAACATAGTTACCACCGGATCCTTTACAGAACGTTTGCCAATTCCCGTCCTAGGGATGCGTCCTGGATCCCTGGATGGCTTCGTGGAGCAGAGAATCTACCCACTTTGGTGGCCAATTGGTATCAAGAGTGATGCATGAGAGAATAATAAACTTCTCTCTGGATTTAGAATCTGAATTTGGGTTCTCGTTGTTACGGTAGTAGGTCGGTTTGTACCCCGTCTAATCCAAAGACTAAGAGGACACTGTGTTGGGACAGATGGAAGATGGGGGTGGCCAGGGCAGAGGCGGTGAGGAGGAGAGAGACTGGAGACATTGGGGAACTAAGGTTGGCCAATCTGTTAGCTGAGTGGTTAAAGACATGAAGGAAGATTCAGAAATGACTCTCAGGCCAGGGACGGTGAATGTAGGGATGGGGAGCAGGTTGGGAGAAGATGCTGGGCTTCGTTTTGCTGTGTGATGTTTGTTGTATCTATGGGTCCCCATGAACGGGGGCAGTTGGCCCCACGGGAAGGTTTGGGACAGTGATACCATCCCTTGGTTATTTGCTGTTTGCATGAGCTAGAAAAAGCTTTGACTACCCGCCAGCCCACCTCCCTACTTTAGAGTCAATAGATTGAGGCTCAAAAGGCTCTTCCCAGGTCACATGGAGCGTCGTTGGCAAACCCCAGGCTTCCTGACTCCCCTTCCAGTGCTTACTCTACTCCTTCTGCTAGGCCCTCTGCCAGGCATGGGAGATGCAATGGAAAGCAAAACATACCTGGGCTCTGCCAAGTAAACGATGGCATAGCCATCGCAAGAGGCACCCCGATTTCAGAGAGATTGAGATACAGCCGGGTACGTATCTTAGAATGACAAGCGATGGTGAGAGGAGCAGCTGCCATTTCCTGGGAGCATACCCTGTGCCAGGGGCAGGCAGGAGGGCTCTTCATGGATTGTCATAGTCAGTTCCCGCTTTAGGAGGTAAGTGCTACCATTAGCTCCACTCACAGATGAGGAATAAGAAGGTTCAGAGATGCACGACTCTAGCCAAAGTTCACACAGCAACAAAATGGCGAGAGTCGTCAATTTATTAATTCACTCATTCACTCAACAGATATTTATTGAGAACATACTAAGTGCCAGGTGCCATTCCAGCATTTGGGATTATAGCAGAGAAAGGCACATTGATCAAGTTTCCGTTCTCCTGGGGTTTGCGTCCCGGTGTTAGGGGGAGGAAAGGGAAACAAACAAATAGATAAATACATAGTATACCAGATGCTATCAAGTGCTACAAAGAAAAAAATAAAAATAAGGGAAGGGATTAGAGAATGAAGGGGATATTACTATTTTACATAAGATGTTCGGTGAAGGACTCCCTGGTAAGGTGACTTTAAGCAGAGACCTGAGTGAAGTGAGGAAGGGAGCAAGCCACTGTGGATATCAGGGGAGTGTGCTTCAGGCAATGGAAGCAGCAAGTGCAAAGGCCCTGAGGCAGAATTGGAATTTAGGTCTGCCTGAGGTTAACACCCTCTTTCCCCACTATGGTAGGCCTATTCAATTCAGCATGTACTTTCCTGAGTACCATTTGGTAGCTGCATCAGAAAATAGATGAGATGGCAGAGTCTACCAGATACAAACTCTGCCCTCAGGGGGTTCACAGACTAGCAGAGTGGACACATACACACTGGACAAGCTCTGATGGCCGCAGGCAGATATAGGAAAAGGTGACGTGAAATTGAAATGGGGGCTGGTCTGCTCAGGGAAGGACACGACCTGGACTTCAAAGGCAGGTAGACTTTCTTTAAATTCTTATATTTGTAGCTGTATAAAGACATTACACAAGTGCACAGCCTGATACATTTTCACATGATGAATGACCTCAGGCAACCAGCAACTTAGTCTAGAAACAGAGGATGATCAGCTCCCCTCAAGTTCCCCAAGACCCTTTCCAGCCTCTCGCAGGTAATCCCTAACCTGACTTCTAAGACCGTAGATTAATTTAGTCTGTTTTAATATACATTATGTTCCCTTTTATGTTTGGCTTTTTTTTTTGCTTTGTATTATGGTTGTGAGATTTGTCCCCGTCGTGTGTAAGTGTATCTCATTTATTTTCATTACTATGCAGAATTCCAAGGCTTGACTATACCTGTGATTTATTTACCTGTTCTTTTCTTGCTGGAGAGTGGAGTTGTTTCCATTTTTGGTCATCATGAGTGGTGCTGCTATGATATTCTAGAAAAGTCATAGAATATCACTTCTAAGTGATATGTGAAAATATCAGGTATTACCTAGGAGTAAACTTGCTAGGTCATTGGGGTGTGCATTTGATGAGCTTCAGCAGATGCTGCCAAGCAGTTTTCCAAAGCGGTTGTACCAATGAACACTCCCACCAGAAGTGTGTAGGAGTTTGAGCAGCATATCCCGGCTAGCACTTGGTATTTCCTGTCATCTTCATGTCATTTCACTCTTGTGGGGGTGGGGTGGTATTGCCTTGTGGTTTTAATTTGCATTTCCCTATGACAACTGTAGCTGAGCACATTTTCATGTTTATGGGCCATCTGGTCACCTTCTTTTGGTGAAGGGCCTGTTCGAGTCTTCTGGCTACTTCTTTTTTTTTTTCTATTGGGTTGTCTGCCTTTTTCTTATTGGTTAGTAGGTGCTCTTTACATATTCTGGATATGAGTCCTTTGTCAGATATCTTATTGCGAATATCTTCTCCCACTCTATGGGTTGCTTCCTCACTCTCTTCCTGGTGACCTTGGAAGGACAGGTGTTCTCACTTTTCACGTAGTCCATTTTGTCTTTTTTTTAAATCCCCTCATGCATATCTGAGTGCAAAAAGCAGGTTTTTCCAGTGGAGTGAGGGTTTGAGCAGAGGTTGAGGGGTGGGAAGGTCAGGGCCTCGGAGGCCACGAGCACAGTCAGGTGTGACCTGAAGCTTAGGGGCATGCAGGAGCCTGGGAAGGCAGGAGGGAAGGGGAGCTGGAAGAGCTGTCGGGGCAGAATGCAGAGGCTTCTTAGTGCCAAGCTGGGGATTGAAGGCCACAGAGGGCCGAAATTTTAAGCAAGGGCTGCCAAGACCAGAGCTGATGTTCGGAATTCTGATCCCACAGTGAATGCTTTGGTGCAGGTGATGGGGCGAGGTGTGGCCAGGGGTCGGAGAGAGATGGACACGTGTGCTCTGCGAAGGTGGAGTTTGGAGTGAGGGAAGGTCCAGCCTGGACGGATGGGGCAGCTTGCATGGACAGGGCTTGACATTCCTTCTTCCCAGAGTGAGAGACTGAAGATGGGGCCGGGGGCGGGGCCCCCTCAGCTTTCTCCTTGATGCGGTCATCTCAGCAAGACAGACTTGGGGCCCAGACTCAGTCTGGCGCTGTCTTTCTGTAAAAGCTCTGAAAACAAGCAGATGATTCAGAGGTTCACAGAGCCATCCTTCACTGGCCAGCTCTCTGACAGTCTCAGTTCCAGAACAGCCCAGGTTCCCTGAGGTGGAAGACAGGGCAGAGGCCTGGGAAGGATTTCGTGGGAGAGCAGTAGATCTGGATTGCAGGGCTAGCTCTAACCCAACTCACAGCTGTGTGTCCTTGGAGAAGTTCCTTCCCCTCTCTGGGCCTCCGTTTCCTTATCTGCAGAGAGGGCTGCGAGAGACTTAGTTGCACTCGTCGACGCGAAGCAGTTTGTGGCTACTTCCCAAATACAAAGGATTACTGGGTGCCCCCATCCTCAGGGCCCAGGGAGACAGAGAACTTTATGTTTACCTTGCCAACAGTTATCCCCAAAGTGGGTCAGTCTTAGGGGCTACTATTGCTGGACCTAACCCAGAACCAAAGCTGGCCGTAACGCACGCCTCCCTCTTGCCTCCTGAGTTACCAGGACTAGGGCCACCAATGCCCAGTTCTCCTCTCTGAAATCCAAACATCTCAAGTCCCAGGTATGGACACTGGAATCATACATTTTCATTTGTAATGTAGCCTCTAATCCCTGTGCAAATATTTCAGCTGGCTTACAAAATAATTACAATCGTATGTCTTCAGTATATCCTCAGGATGAGACATCATGCTTTCCTCTACAGTAGGGTATTTGGTAGGGGATGTAGGCAGAAGGGAGGGTGAGAGCAGAGGCATGGGTGGGAGGTGGTATGGGGAGCTCTTAGCACCCCCAGATTGAGCACTTAGGGTCAAGGTCGGAGGTCAACAGCAGGAGGTGGGACCAGCTTTCAGACCTTAGCATCTTCCATTCTTCCCCCACTCACTCTATTCTGGCCACTAGGACCTACTTTCTCTTCCTCAAACATGCCAAGCCTGGTCTAGCTGCCAGATCTTTGCACTTGCTGTTCTCCTGCCCTGGACAGCTCTTCCCTCAGGTAGAGGCCTGGCCTCCTCTGCTCCTTCATCCAGGGCTCTGCTTAAATGCTACCTCTTGGACTGGCTTTCCCTGAGCAAGCTCATCAAAAATATCCACCCCCATCACTCTCTCTTTACTCGGCTTTATTTTTGCTTCCCAGTGTTTCTCGCCACTAGCTATTTTATACGTTGCTTCTCATTGTCTTGCACCCTGGCATACGGGCTCCAAGAGAGTAGAGGCATTGCTTTTAGACTCTCCTGTGTCCTGGTTCCCAGCACAGTCCCTGCACGGATGGGCGCTCGGTCGGCTCCACATCACGTTGGCTTTTGAAGGCCGTGCCAAGTAATTATAAAAAGAGTTTAAACCAGCTTCACCAACCAACCTCCCCGCAACAGCCGTGGACTCCTGGGGAGGCGCCATGGGGGAAACGCCCAGAGATGTGCCAGCGAGAAACAGCTTGGAGAGGTACTTGACGATTTTCCCTTATCTCCCATCCACGTTGCCTGGCCAAGTTGTTGGTGAAGGAGGCCTTATGACGCATCTCCAGGAAAGCAACCGCGGCCTCTCAATCACTCAGCAAATTTTGGAAGGGAAAACAGATATCGCAAATGAAAGTGCAACAGTAATGTATGATATCAGGCCCGTCACTCTTTACAGCAACATGGACGATGGCGTTTGGGAAACAGCAGTTGCGCCCAAAAGATAGACAGGCAGTTTTGACATATCTTGCCAGAGAAGAATCACCCACCTCACTCTCATCCCTCTACCCTCCTTGGTCCGATCTCGGAGAATGACAGAATTACAAACAAATCAATCAGGCAGAGAACTGAAGCAGTGGAGACTTGGGGCTTGGGTGGTAATAAGATGGAGTTCCAGTGTACCAGGTATCAGATAGTCTCAGGTGTGGGCAAGAGCTCACAAGGCAGGAGGGTCTGTCCGTGATGCTTGAATTGCCACCACTCAGGAGTTATCAGTGTTGGAAAGAAGTAGTCACAGATGGTGGTTATCAGCCACTAGCTCCTGTGTGAGTGTGGGTTGATAAAGCTAGAGTTTGGGGACAGATATCTTGAGATCACAAACACAAAAGCTTAGGAAGATCAGTTGATAACATAAATGAGAGAAACAAGGTGCAAGGCAGTAGGGAGTAGTGGGAACTGCGGTTAACTAGAGAGCACATGCCTTATCTAATGAGTCAGCTGCCACTCGGTTCCAGCTGTGTGAGGCCATGTGGGAATGCAGACCCAGTGCTTCCAATCAGAATTCTATAAGAAGAGCTATAAACCTGGACCTCTGTGAGGGATTTCCCGATTTTTAAATGTTAGCAGCCAATTAAAAATGTTTAGGACACTGGGTGCGGTGGATAAAATCTGGGGACCAGATTCGGCCAAGGGGCTGCCAGTTTGGTACTGCTCATTCTGAACTAGCCCTTCATTTTAAGATGGGGAAACTGAGGCCCAGACAGGGAAAGGGACTTGCTCAGAGCAGCTCAGCAAGTCGAGAGCAGGGAAGGGTCCAGAAGCTCAGTGTCTGACTTTCATCCAGTGCCCTTTCCTTTTCTTTCCAGCTTGCTTTCCTGTTTGACAGGAGAGGCGTCTCCTCTCTGAGCCCTGGATTAGGAAAGGCAGGTGAGAGGATAAAGGCTGGGGAAAGGAGATACTGCAATTGGAGGGGGGCAGGGATGCCTCTGCAAAGAAGTGCCCCTTCTCAAACACCTACAGGGCTCTGGGACATCTCTTGGGGAGCATCTCTGGGCTTGGAGCCATCTGCCTTCTCTCTTCCTTTTCTACTACCCAAGCCTCCCAAGAACAGGATTCTCTGGCCCCTCACCTGAATTCCAATGCCTTTGGGGAGTGCTGTGCACCAAACCAATCAAGCAGACCCTGGAAGAAGACAGCTGCTGTCTTTCGGGTCTAGCCAGAACCCTGACCCCTCCTCAACCCCAGCTGCATCCTTTGAGCCCCTGTACCCCAACACTGGATGAATCTTTCTCTCTCGTAACGCTGGGGACGGAGCCTGCATTAGGCGAATCAACAAGGCCATCTCAGAAGAGACCAATAGGAAATAAGAGGCCCCATTGCCTAATGGGACTTATCAATTATGATCTAGGGCCATATTTCTTGGAGGGGTGATTGTTTCACGGAGTCTGACATCTCATATAGCTTTAAATTACTCACAACCGGGACGGCTTACAAGATAGCAGTAAAATCAGGAGAGGATTGGGCAATGTAATTATAGTATGGAAATGATGTTGATCACTCAAGCAGGGAGCAGACCTTGAATCGAAAACCCTGCTCGGTCTCCCCACCCCCTTCCTTCCCCTCTCCTGTTCGGAGGGAGCTGGAGCCACAAATACCTGGAGGGAACCCCTCTCCTGCTTGGGAGCTGGCAGGTGGCCACCCAGGTCATTCATTGTGCAGGGTGTCACGAATGATATGACCAGCATAGACCAAGGGGTCAGGTCCAAGGGCAGATCCCATGGGACCCAGCAGTCAGGGGTCTAAAGGCCAGGGAGGCAAGAGTTTGCCAGGGCTGCTCATTGCCATAGTTTATGGAGGTAACAATTTCCTAAGCCCTGAATATGTGCCAAGAATTCTATTAGGTTCTGGGATTGTAGGGACTCCTCCATCTGCCTATCCACTCCCCATCCTCTCATTTCCTGAGCACCATGTCCATGCCAGACCCTGTGGAAGGCTTTGGAGATACAGAGATGAATTATTGCAACTATTTTCTGAGCATCTACTTTGTGCAAACCTTGTGCTGCCATCCACATAGGGCTGAACTTACTCTTCATTCAAACACATTGCTCACTGACTCGTTGTTTGCAGGACTGATACCTTCTCATGTAACCCATTTCCTCTTTCTTGGCACATGGACTACATTTCCCAGCCTCCCTTGCAGCTAGATGAGGCTGTGTGACTAGCCAATGCAATGTGAGCAGAAGTAATGTGGCCCCTCCCAGGCCCCATAAAACCCTTCTACAGGTGACCTTCCATGCTTTTTCCCCAACCTTCCTGCTGGGTGTCAGCACCCAAGGTGACCCTGGCAGGCCACTTGTCCAAACTGGCAGAGCCATCAATAATCTGAATTCCTGAGTGGACAAGTGGAGCAGGCCCCTCCGCCACCACACTTGTCTTCTGCCAACCTGGCCCTGCACTGCATCATCTCATGTACATGATAAAGCCCCATTTGTTGAGCTGCAAAAATGTGGGGTTGCAATAGTTAGCTAGGCAGGATTCAAGTCTCTAGGGACATGAAAACTCATTCAAGCCTCTCCTAGGCGCTTTCTATATTCCAGGCCGCTTACTAAGCACTAGGAATACAGAGCACAATTCATTCAATCCAACAGTGACTGCATTAGGCTCCGGGAATTGAGAGATAAATTAATCGATTATTACTACAAACATTCATTAGGTAACTCATATGCCCCAGTCTTGGTGTGATGCTTTGGGGACAGAAAGAATAATTCATTCATTCAAACATCCGCATTAGGGAATCAAGTATGAACACGGATGGCCCCTATCCCAAAGGGGTTTACCGTTTTGGTGGTGATACAGTGTGAATAGCATGAAAATATAATATTTTATGAGGTTCTACAGTGACTCAGGAAATTAACTCTGCTTGGGGCCGAGGAGGAAGGGGAGGGAGCAGGGGAGGCTCCAAACAAGCGGTGATTTTGGATCTGGGCTTTGAACGATGAATAGAAGTCTTCTAGGCAGAGAATAGGTGAAAGGGAAATCGAGGCAGAGGGAACAGCATGTGCACAGGTGGCATGCCCTGTGCTCAGTGAGGAGTTTGGTGGGACTAGGGCTCAGGGATATGTGAGACGGACAGAGTCAGCTGAGGCTGCAGCCTGAGTCTAGGGGAGCTGCTGTGCTCTCTCTACCTGCAGAAGGTGTGTGATTGGAGCTGGAAGGCAGTTAGAGACTACAGGGTGATTCCATCTTGGGCTGACGTAGGGTAGACGTTCAGTTTTATACCCCTCCCACCTCCAAGGACTGGAACTCTTTAGCTCCCTCTTTTCAAATTCTCCATCTAATGCATGGGCAATCTTATGATTTTATATCACTAATATCATCCCCATTTTATAAATGTGGAGAGTGATGATCAGAGAGGTACATAACCCCCTCAAGCCACACAGCTGGGTTGTCTTGTGGCCCTCGGCAAAGCAGCAAAGGGATTTCCAGGCCCAATGAGGCAGAGGCTCTGGAACTCTCTGGGGCTGATTGACTGTATTTGGCAGAGACCAAGGAGCTTCCCCTCCCCAAAGCTAATCAGAACTGGCTCGACATGGAGTTCGTGTATGTGTGTGTGTGTGTAGGGAGGGGTATAAGGGTGGGGGGAGTCCTAGCTGAGTCGGGACCAGCTGGAGCTGTGCTGGGAAGGAATAAATCTCTCCCTGAGCCAACATTAATACAAGCTTGGCAGGTTCTGGGCAGGCCCCCGGTTGATTATGCCAATGGACGCTGGGGAGGGGAAGATTGAGCTGCCGGGGGTGGCGTGAATGCACATCACAAGGTAATGCCTTGAAAATATATGGCAATCCAAGCCGGCAGACAGCTGAAGGCAGGGTGAAGGAGGATGGGGCGGGGGGTGGCATCCGTTTGCAATTACGAAGACCAGACCCCACCTGGCAAAGCTCTGGTGGAGGATACACAAGGTGAGCTGGTACCAACCATTCATTCATCACATGTTTATTGAGAACCTACTCAGTGTCAGGCACTGGGGGTACAGGTCTGAACATCCAGATGCAGCCTCTGCTCTCCCAGAGCTCACATTCGGGTGGGGCAGACAGACCTAGGCCATCGTGCAAACTGGATACATGTAACTGTAAAAAAGTGCATTAGGGAGAAGAACAGGGAGAGGCAAGGGTTTAGGAAGAAGTCATGGAGGACTGCCCAGAGGAGGTGGCATTTAGAATTAGAGCATTTGGAATTAGATGAGTTGGGGTGAACTTGGTGGAGTGTGTGTGTGTGTGTGTGTGTGTGTGTGTGTGTGTGTATAGCAGGGAGTGGGAGAGAGAGAAGGAGCATGTGTGGAAGTCCTGAGACAGTAGGATGTTTGGAACTTATGATCAACGGAAAAGAAGCCAGGAAGGCTGGTGTGCGGTCAGGGCTCAGATAGATCATAGATTTAAGTGGAGGTCAGACCAGGTGTGGACTTGTGGTTTGTAATTGATTAGGCTTTGTCGGAGAGCAATGGGGAGCCACTGAAGGTTCTAAAGCAAGGGTATGACTGACCAGATTCTCCTTTCCCAAGTTATCTCATCAAATCCTCACTATAACCTGGTGAGGTAAATATGGTTGTTCCTCTTTTTTTTGGCAAGGAAACTGCAGTGCAGAGAAGCGAAGCGATTTTGTTGGAGGTCAAACAGCAAGGAAGTGGCACCTCCCCAAGGTGGTTGGTGAATGCGTACCAATTCCTCAGCCCTGTTGCTAAAAGGGAAGTTTTGGATTCCAAAACAGGAAAGGAGGGCTCCATTCCTGGATGCAGCTTCAGTGGCAATGGGACCAAAGTTGGCAGGCCCAGATCAGAACTAGGGAAACATGGAGAGTTGTGTCCTAGAGAAAGAGCCAGGGACACCATGACCTGATAGGAGTCTGGCTTAGGGATGGCTGAAAGGAAAGATCTGAGGATGCCGAGGGGAACCAGTCCCCTCAAAACAGCAGAGGGGAGAAGGCCCAGAACGTCCCAGGGCTTGGGAGGCTGTGTCCAGGCTGGACATTCAAAAGGAAATAATAGGAAGCGGATGTGGCTCAAGTGATTGGGCTCCTGCCTACTACATGGGAGGTCCGTGGTTCGGTTCCCTGTGCCTCCTAAAGAAGACAGCGAGCTAGTGTAACGGGGCAGGTGCGGCAAGCTGACACAACAAGATGACGCAACAAGAGACACAAGAAGAAAAACATAATGAGAGACACAACAAAGCAGGGAATGGAGGTGGCTTAAGGGATTAGGTACCTCCCTCCCACATCAGAGGCCCCAGGTTTGGTTCCCAGTGCCTCCTAAAGAAACAAAAAAAAAAAAACGAACAGACACAGCAAGTGCAAACAACGAGGGGGTGGGGAGAGAGAAATATATAAATCTTTTTTTAAAAAAAGGAAATAATAAGAATAAAAAAATAAAACTTAAAATCCTTTCCCTTAGAAGCATCCTGCCAGTTCAAGTTTTAGAAAGAGTAATCAAATCCATCTGCCATGTATTTGCAGGGTCAGATTCAGTCAAAATAATGGATACCAGTAACAACAATTCATTCGTACAGCAAAGAAATGAGCACCTACCCTGAGCCTAACTCTGAGCTTGGTGATAGGGGTCAAATGGCCAAGAAGACTGATATGGAGTCTGCTTCCATGGGGCTTACACTTTGGTTCAGGGGAATCTTTTGTTGAAAACCTGCTACGTATCATCTAAACACTGTGCACGTGTCCACGTCACCTTCTTTTATCCTCACAGCCACTCTGTGGAGTAGGTGCTTGCTCTCCATTCAAATCTGCTTTACCTGGCTGGGCAGCCATCCACTGGCTGTGTTGGCTGCTAACATCTCTTGGTACCCCTCTTTTCCCAAGACTTGCCCTTGAGCCACCTTGCTCAGAAATGCCTGGGGGTGAGGGGCGGTCATGCACACCCACGGCTGGTCTGTAGTCAGGGACTAACTGGGGTAGGGGCCCCCTTCCTCCTGGGGGCAGCATTTTGGTTCTGCTTGTGCTCCCTTTGGGTTCAGGCAGAGGTTAGACCCCAGCTGAAATCACATCTGTGCTTGGCTCCATCCAGTGCTCAGCCCAGCTTCTCCCTATCCCTGCCAGATTTTCTCCTGTGTTCTCCAGCAAATCCATCTCCTGTACAAGGCTCCTCACCGGGGGCTAGGACCAGGCGAGGCACCCAGGATGCAAAATTGCAGGAGACCCTTCCTTTCGGGGGCTAACCCTGCCCTTGCGTGAGCCTGAAGAGTGAGGGTCTCCTTACGTTTTGTACCCTGGGAACTTCACTTGCCTCATCCTAATTCCAGCCCTGGTCTCCGTCTCAGGCTGGGTGTCCTTCCAGGGAACCCAACTCAAACTGGTACCTTGATGGTGCCAGATCGACAGCTGGAGATGTGACACTGGACAGCCTAGGAGCTTTGCCCCAGACCCCACAGCTTGTGAGTAGTGGGTTCAGATTTCAAGTCAAGACTGTTGGAAATCGAAATATATGTGGCCTTTACCTATGAGCTTATTGCCTCCAGGGCCCCTCGCCACGTGACCTTGGGAGCAGCAACTCAAAGGTGAGTGGAGGAGAGAAAGTCCGCATCTTGTTAGCGATCTCCGGCGACATCTGGTGCGGCCCCTCCCCGGAGGCACCGAAGATAGTTGCTATGACTGTTTTAAGGATCAGCCACTGTCCCAAAGCCACCCAACTGGCAAGGGGCAGAGTCAGGACAGAAATGCTGGCGTCTCTGGCTTTTGCTAGTTTGGGGTGGTCTCGAAGGCTGAGTGGGATCTGGGTGGGTGGTAGAGGCGGAGGTTGCTACCCAAAATGTTGGGACTTGGGGGGACAGATGTGGCTCAAACGGTTGGGTGTCTGTCTCCCATATGGAGGGACCCGGGTTCGATCCCCGGGACCTCCTGGTTAAAAAAAAAAAATAATAAGTCACAAAATGTTGGGACTTGGGCTCCATATCTGGAAGCCTGGGTGGGTGGGGGTGGGTGGGATTGTGTGCTGAGGTGGGGGTTATCGGTTGCCTGATACCCACGCAAGAGCTCACTGCCGCCTCCTTGTTAAGCGCTGACATATTCAAGTGTCAAAGAAAACCAGCTCCTTTGCCCCCAAACAGAGCAACTGTTTGTGCTAGTTCTACAGGCTACTTAAGGCAGTCCCTCCTTTTCTAGTTTAGCTTCTGAGCTGAATCACCGGTTTAGCCTTCCATCCTGGAATTACTAAAACTGAAATGCAGGAAGGCAACCC
>JAQZBX010048138.1:0-20286 GCA_029593785.1 Cabassous unicinctus | reverse complement strand
TCTTTTCTTTAATAACAAAAGCACATTCTATATACCTTCCATACTTAAGTTACCATAATGATTTTGGAAACTATTTTCAAGCAAACTTCTGACAACATACCATTACTATCAACATTAAATAAACTTGTTAGAATAATGATTTAATTTGAGTATAACTATTTTTATTATTTTAAACTAATATCCATATTTATTTATTAATATAAGTGCTTATTTAATTTTTGGCCATTTGAATAGAGCTCTTATAATACTTTTCATTTATCAATTTAATATTACCATCCAGAGGTATCGAAATATACACTGACACTGAACAAACAGACAAATTCAAAAAGAATTATGACACACTAACAGAAACATAAAGCTTACTAATTTTGCCCATAATTTTCACTCCTTTGATATGGCTGTTTTCAAGCCCTCCATCATTTCACATCTTTGATTTTACTGGTTTTAAGATTTTTTCTGGAATCTGTGTTACCTGTAATATATAAGCTTGTTCTTTGAAACACTTTGTAATCAGCAAACAGCCAGGACAATTTAAACAGCATAAATACAGTTAAGCTCTAATTTAGTAATTTATACAGATATTTAACGTGTATTTTTTGGATTACTACTTTTTAGGAGTACACTTAGGCTCAAAGTTCAGGAGCAAGCTAGGGATTTAAAACTGAAAGTTCCTTTTAACACCTTAATAATTTGGCCACACTGGCCGAACCAGAATCAGCATGGGAACAAAACAGAAAACACCAATGTTGCCAAGTTTTTCTACTCTTCTAGTGGTTTAAATCTATTAGCCCCTATCATCCCACAGCCTTATCATTATGTAGGCAGTATGAGGTTTACAAAGTTGCTGTCAGAATGTTGTACTTATCTTAGTTAACTCTTTTGACAGAATAGTGATGCTCCTGTAATTGATGCTAGATTTTCCTAATATTAATCTCACTAAATCTTTTGGAACAGGCATTTCTTTAAGATTAGGTTGAGTTACTGTCTTATTGACTACATCTGCCAGCCCCGCTACAAATTCAACATAGGGTTCAGTATTTCCTGGAACAATTTTTGAAAATGATTGTATAGCCTGTCCAAGGATGGAGATTTGTTGCCAGGCAGTTAGGCAGCACAATCAAACTTGTACGATGGCAATATCATTATATTGAGCTTGACGAGGATCCCCAGCCCATTGACCTATTCCTAATATTTGTTCAGCAGTAATAGGCACTGGTGGATTTTGCTGTTGTTTTTGTCGTGCTACAATATTAGCTTCATCAGCCCACCAAGTTTTAAATTGTAAAAATTCTGCTGAATTAAGAACAGCTTGAGCTAACAAATCCCAATCCCAGGGTATTAATCTGTTTGCTTGTGTCATTTCTTGCACCAATTTTTGAGTATAAGGAGAATTTACACCATATTGAGTGCATGCTTATTTTAATTTTTTGATAGTTTTAAAAGGAATAGGAGCATGCTCATATTGTACACCCCCTTTGGTATTGTTAGCATCTACTGGAATTTGAGTTACTATTACTGGAAAAGTAAAAATTGCATAGCCTCTGAATCTCCTTCTCTACTTCCCTGTGCTATACTTTTCATAATTGAAGAGGATGGTGCTGGCACAAAAACAGAAACTTTTGGAGGGTCATCAAATGTTCTAAAAAAAATGGATCAGTAGATATGTTAGGAGGCGCAGATGCTGATTCAAAAGACAATAAATCATCTTTTGGAGCGGACGGCTTAACGATCACTGGAAAAGTTCCATAAACTCCCTTTTTCACTTTTTTCTTTTTATTAGACATGAGTTTATCTGTTTTTGCCTGTTCATTAATTTTTTTATATATATTTTCATTAAAATCATCATTAGCTTGTTCTGCTATAGTTTTAGCAATAACAGTATCCATTTTAATACCTTCATTTTCATCTGACTGTAATGGTTCAAGAGCAACAAAAATAAGACTATACAAAGACCATACATAACAATGTTTCTATATGAAAGAAAAGAGTTCTGGTAACTCTAGGGTCATCACAGATATCCCTGTACTCTTTAACAGGGTTTTCAAAACTTGGGAATATTCTTCTGAGTCGACTGATTACCCATTACCCTGATGATCAAGATTATTTGACTCACCACGCATAATGCAAGGACCATCCGACTCAGCAGTCCTTGTTTTCACAGCACTGATCAGGAAAAAAGACTAGTCGTGCCCCACGTTGGGTGCCATCTTTTGTAAATCAACGTGGAGTTTGACGATGCCGGGAATGATCCAAAGAAAGATTGGGATCAGGGGACCTCACTCAATTAGGAATGCAGGCAAGTTTATTTAGGCGGAGCTGCTTTTTATACTATAAAGCTGTTATCAAAAGTAAGGCATCCTTCAATAGTTCCTCAGCTTGGCGCGTGAGAGCGCTACCTGTTTCTGAGTTCCCAGACAATCTTTCCTGGGAATTCGGACAATAACATCTGTGTGGTGAGTTCATTCCGCTCTGCCTCCTCCCACTGATATCTGCAGTATGCAGTGTCCTTGGAGATATTTACTAATGTTTCTCTGCCAGCAAGCATGCTTTTTAAATGCTTAACCCTTTATGCTCTGGCTCTCAGCATCTCTTCCAACAAACAATAAATGTATAGTAATATTTGTGAATTTACAATACAAACATGCTTTTCATCATATAAGTCTCACATACATTTCCCCACCACCAACACTGCGTCATTGTGAAACATTTGTTAAAAACTATGAAAAAGCATCATCAAAATATTACTACTAACTACAGTCCATATATTATATATGGTGTATTTTCCCCCAACCCACTCAATTATTAACATCTTATATTAGTATTAAATATTTGTTATTGTTCAGGAGAAACCATTCTATTTGTCCTGTTAACCACAGTCCATCATCCACCTTTGGATTCCTTGTTATACAGTCCCATGCTTTGTCCTATACATTCAATGTGTATACACAGTGGCTCTCATTTTATTTACTGAGTTGTGCTCCCATCACTTCAGTCAATTTTAGAATATTTCCATTACTCCAAAAGGAAAAAAATCATACCCACTTATAAACCCTTAATGTTGTCCCTCAGTTTTGAAAAAATATCATATTGCCATTGTTGCAAAATATTACAGTTGTAATTTGCCTTGTATCATCATATTATTAGCACTTTGTAAAAGAAGAGCAGTCTTATATTTAAACTATTAACCACAATCTTCAACCATCACCAAAATTACTATGTTACACATTCCCAAAATTACTCTTTAGTTTCCTTTCAATTGACATTTACTTCCAAAGACTACCACATTCAGTCACAATCACATTTATAAATGAGCACTGTTAGTTATAATGTGTTACTCTCAACCATATTCATTTCCACACTTTTACAATTAACCTCATTAAAAATGCTAAATATAATAAGCATCATGTCCCATTCTCAATCCATCTTCTATTTACTAGTAATACAGCCTCAGAGTTTACATTTGTGAGTTTACTCATCATATTTAGTTCATATTAGTAAAACCATTCAATATTTGTCCTTTTGTATCAGCTTATTTCACTCAACACAGTATCTGCCTTTTCACTTTTCTTGACACATGCTTTGAAGTACAAACGTTTTAATTTTGAGGATGTCCAATGTATCTATTTATTCCTTCATTAATTGTGCTTAGTGTATAAAGTTTATGAAACTTTTGCCTACCACAAGATTATGTAGATGCTTGCTTTATTATCTTCTGGGAGATTTATGATCCTGGATTTTATATTTAAGTCTTTGATCCATCTTGAGTTAATTTTTGTATAGGGCATGAGATAGGAATCCTCTTTCATTCTTTTGGATATGGATAACCAGTTCTTCCATTACTGTTTGTTGAAGAGGTCACGCTGCCCCAATTGAGTGTAACTGGCAACCTTGTTGAACATCAATTGACAGGTGTATTTCTGAATTCTCAATTTAGTTACATTGGTCGATTTAACAATGTCTAACCTTTAGCAAATACCATGATGTTCTGACCATTGGAGCTTTGTAGTATGCTTTAAAGTCAAGTAGTGTGAGTCCTCAAAATGTGTTTTTCCTTTTCAAGATGTTTTTGGTCATTCAGGACCCTTTAATTTTCCAAATAATTTTGGTAATAGGTTTCCCATTTTTGTAAAATATGTTGTTGTACATTTTGGGGAATTGTGTTGAGTCTGTGAATCAATTTTGGTAAACATTGACAGCTTAATGATATTTAGTCTTCCAATCCATGAACATTGAATATCCATCCATTTATTTAGTTTTTGTTTCATTTTTTTTTAGCAATGTTGTGTAGTTTCCTGTATATAAGTCCTTTACAACTTTAGTTATGTTCATTCCTAAATATTTTATTCTTTTAGTTGCTATTGTAAATGGAATTTTTTTATTTGCTCCTCAGATTGCTCATTATTAGTGTAAAGAAACAGTCCTGACTTTTCTGTGTTGATCTTATATCTTGTTACTTTACAGAAATAATTTATCATCTCTAGTAGCGTCATTGTAGATTTTTCAGGACTTTCTATATATAAGATCATGTCATCTGCAAATAGTGAAAATTCTTCTTCTCCCTTTACAATTTTGATGCCTTTTATTTCTTTTCCTTGCCTAAGTGCTCTAGCAAGAACTTTTAACACAACTTTGAATAAGAGTGGTGACAGTGGTCATCCTTGTCTTGTTCTTCAGATCTTAGAGGGAAAGACTATTGAATTTGTGTTAAGATGTTAGCTGTGGGTTTTTTATATATGTTTTATCATGTGGAATGAGTTTCCTTCTCCTCCTATATTTCAAAGTTTTTTTTTATCAAGAAAGGATGCTGAATTTCCTTGGATGCCTATTCTGAATTAATAAAAATGATCAGGCAAATTTTCTCCTTTAATCTGTTAATTTGGTGCATTAAATTAATTGATTTTCCTATGTTGAACCATCCTTCCATACCTTGGATAAAACCCATTTATTCATGGTGCATAATTAATTTGATGTGCTGTTGGATTTAGTTCACAAGCATTTTGTTGAGGATTTTTGCATCTAAGTTAATTAGAGATATTGGTCTGTAATTTTCTTTTCTTATAGCATATTTGTGTGAATTTGGTATTAGGATAAAGCTGGCATCATAGAATGCCATTTTTTTGGAAGAGTATGAGGAGTATAGGTGTTAATTCTTTTTGGAATGATTGGTAGAATTCATTTGTGAAGACATATAGTCCAAGGTTTTCTTGGTTGGAGGTTTTTGATGACTGATTCAATCACATTACTTATGATTGGCCTGTTGATGTCTATTTCATGTTTCAAAAGTGTAGGTTGCTTATGTGTTTCTAAAAATTTGACCATTTTATCTTAAAGTCCACTTGTTGGAAAACAATTTCTCATAGTATCCTCATATGAGACTCTTTATTTCTATGGGGTCAATCGTGATGTCCCCGCTCTCTTTTCTGATTTTCTTTGCATTTTCTGTCTTATTTTTCTTTCTTAGTCCAGCTAAGAATTTGTCAATTTTATTAGTTTTCTAAAAAACAGATTTTTGTTTTCTGAATTCTATTGTGTTTTCATTCTCAATTTTTATTGATTCTGCTCTAATATTTGTAATTTTCTTCTTACTGCTTGCTTTGGTATTAATTTGCTGTTCTTTTTCTAGTTCCTCCAGATGTGCAGTTAGGTCTCTCATTTTAACTCTTTTTTCTTTTTAATATAGGCTAAAAATTTCCCTCCTAGAACTGCCTTTGCTACACCCATAAGTATTTATATATTGTGTTCTCTTTTTCATATTCCACATTCTGTTTCTCTTCCTATGTTTTAGGTTGCACATTTGGCTCAGCCATAGCTTTTATTTCTTAGTATGGTTTGAAATTTTTGCTGATGTCTAGGCATCTAAACAGATGGATTTATTCTGTTGATCAGTTTCTCTTTCTTGCCAAAGGTTTCATTTTTGTTTGCCTTTGCATTAAATTTCTCCTTTGACACTCAGTTCCACTTATTCTAAATCTTTAGAAGTGCTCATGTTTAAACAAACAAAAAAAGAAAAACAACAAAAACTAATACAAAATCAAAAGCAAAAAAAAAATAATTCCTCTCTCTCAGCCTACAATGTTCTGACTAGACTGAATCAGTCATCCATGCCCATGAATCAATCACCCCATGGCCCAACTCTCCACAGGTACCTAGGTGACAAAAGGTATTTAAAAACAACTGTACTTCCTCTCACCCTCTCAAACCTCCATCTCTGGCTATGTGCCCCCTAGTCCCCTGGATCATTTTATTGGTCCCCTCTTCCCTGGTGCCTGGCTAGGCACTCCAATGCCAGCCTGATCATCCCTAACTGGCTGTGCCCTTGGTGCCAGTTTGTGCACCCCTACAATGCCCTGATTGCCCCACATACTACCACTTCCTTTAAATGCCAAAGAAATGCCAAGAGATGGTCCATTGATAAAGGAGATACATACTTGTGTATGTTTATTTCAACATAAGATTTTATATAATATAAAATAAAGCATGTATATAATAGTAAATGGAAGTTTGAAGAAGTTATCAGAAATCTATTAGAATTTCTATCACCAACCATCAAAAATTAAAATTAAAAACTAACAAGAAACATCAAAGATACCTATAGTGAAAGTAATAACATATAGTATAACATGATATGGTTTGTCTGTTTGCACTGCTGGCACTTTTATGACTAACCACATCACCTTCAGACCTCATTCTACTTTCCCTCTTTTTAATTTTTTTTTTTTTATTTCAGTAGGTTTTATTTAAGTAATGCAATCCAACTTTATAATTTGAACTTTCCTAATTTAAAATCTCAAACCATGTAACTCTGGGAAGGAAAGTTTAGGGAATCCATGCGAGAATATAGAAAGAATATTCAAGCTCCTTAAAAGAACAGGTTATTTTGAAGCTCTCTACACATAGAAGGCACACAATAATTATTAAATACCTAATGATCATTAGAAGTCTGAAGTTCTTCCTAATTATGATTTACTTATTGACTGCTTTAAAAGAATTCTTATTTGTCAAATTGGTCATTTTAGTTCAAGCAAATTATGTGCATGTGTTCTAACTTTTGCTGGTTAGAAGTGAACTGCCTGAGGGTATTTCTTGTCTCGTTCAGCCCTGTATTTCCCAATGGGCATAAAACACTGCCTATGCCAAATATACATGAAAAATATTTGTAAAATTGATCACACTGCATGAAGTATTTGAAGCTAATTCAGTTGCCTTACAATTCACATTTTTCACTAATTTGTGCTGATCTTTCTCACAATCAGGCCTAGTTTTACTATACTTTCAAAAAGCAAACTGTCTACACGTTTATCAAATTGTACACATTTATTTTTAGTAAAAATAATAATATAAATATTTTCCATTTGTAAATGTTAATTTGTGGTACCCAAAACCATTCACTCACTTTTGGGACTGATGAGTACTGCTCTTATTTAATGGAATGGAGTCCCCTGGACCTGTGCAATGCCGCAGCCTGATCATTTACTTTTCTGGACAGAGAAAATCTAATTCATAGGATTCCCATTCTGCTACAGACAGAGATGTACCATTCACCACTATTTTTTAAAAGACTACAAAAATTCACTATTCTGTTTAGAAGAGGAAAGAATAAAGGCATCTAAAGTTTATCTTATTCCTCCAGTATTGTCAGAAAAAAATAAAACTTCTTTTATAGTGTTGTATTATCTATGGTTGGACTTTATTTCTCAATGAATCAAGTTTTGAAATATTTCTTTATAAGGTTAATAACTGTCTTTGAAATTGTTCACTGAGCAATTAAATAATTTGTCCATTCACATTCACATTTAATTACAGGTCTAAGTAAGATATTCATAATTTTTACAATTTCAGTATGAATATTTAACTTGTAGTGACAAGATATGGGTTCTAGTACCTGATTTTCTAATTAGTTGTATGGCCCTAGACAAGCCATTTCAGATTCCTGCCTCAATAGATCAAACAGGGATAATCGCAATTTTTAATCTACCTTATAGGTAAGTATACATAATTTATGTGAAAACATTTTGCTAATGTCATAAATAGAAGGTAAAATATGTTAGGTTTTATCATATTAACTATTTTCTAACATTTGGTTGACAATTTTATAATTTAACCAAAATATATATTGCATACTTTCAGAACAACAAATTCAGTAGTTATACAAGGTAAATTAAAATATTAAAGCCAGTTATAACAATAAATCCATTCATCCATGGTCTCATTTATTTACGTTAAGAAATAATCTTGAAAATAGGTAAAATTTCATGAAATTATCCCTATATATTTTATCTTAGGATTTTGCACCCATACCAATGGGCTGTCTGGCATCGGCCACTGCGTCAGGTATTCGATCAGTCATCTTGTCCAAAGACTTTGTCCAAAAGATTTGGTAGTTCAGACATGATTTGTCTGTTAGTCTATAGGCCACATCAAGTATGTCGTTCTCATCATTAATTGCTTGTAACTTCTCATATATGTACTCTTCAAAGATGAGGTGACAGAACAGACTAAGGTTCCTTCACATGTACCAAAACTATCAATATATAGATTATTTTGAACCACAACATCTAGCAGAGAGTCACAAACTTTTCCTTTGGTTGTTAATGTTTCACCACTACGGTTTATAAAGTGGACTGTTATTTTATCTTCTGAGCTGTTCTGCGCTGGCGCCCAAATGCTCAGCAGCCGGCTCGCCCTCCTGCTTCTGTTCTTACTCTTTGTCTCCAGGATTCCGTAGCCTTCCCGCCGGGTCTGGCGAGGAGCTGCCACCACTGGGCGGAGACGCGGAGAGGGGTAGAGTAGACTCGCGGGAGCTAGGTACCTCTGGCAGCGGCTGTAGCCCGCGGCTCTCTCTTCTCTTAATTTAGTAAAAGCCTCCTTACTTAGCTTACAAATTAGGCCTTGCTCAAGCAAAGTTCTTGTAATTCATACATCTATCATTATTTATTTTATTCCCCTTTCAAATATAGGAGAAGCCGATGAATTGAATTTCCTAGGATTATACACGTCAGTGAAAGAAACAGGTTATAAACCAAGTCACTCTGCTTCTGAGTTGTGTTTTTAATTGTTTTGCCTACATTTAAAGTTTGACTTGAGACACTGGCTTAACTATGGATTTTATTAGTGAATACATTTTAAATTGCAGATTTAGAACTGGCCCTCTCCTCGTATGAAACCAAAGACTTCTTGGCTGATGCAGAAGACACATCTGTCTGAGTAAATGTTGATGAATATCCTTAAGTCGTATTTAATTAAAAGTTTAATTTTGCTTTAAGAAAATAATCATTTTATCATCTAATAGTATTGCATTTTCTCATTGTCCTATTTTTAAGATAAATTACATTACCAAGTTTATAATATGGATGTTTCTAACTTACCTAACATCACAATGTTTTTCAGACCTTGCAGCTGAATATGACTCCTTAAATATTTTATATGGAAATTTTTCCTTCATCTTTGAACTCAGTATAAATTATTATTATTATTAGTTCAGAGTAAGATTCTAATTTGTTCTTTGTTTGCCTGGTCTTTATTAAATAAATAAGAATTTTAAATATTTAAAGAAAATTCACATTTCAAAAAAGCCAGTTTTCTTCCACTTTGTGATTTAAATGTTAGTTTTTAGTTTTCTTTGAAATGTTTAAGAATTCAAATTCATTGTAATATTTTGTGTTTCTCTTTCACTCCTTATATTTCCAGCATTGTATTTATCTTTTTGTTTATTCTACTACATAAGCTTTATCACATGCTATATTTTATATTTTATTGAAATCTTCAAAGTAATCCCTACCTTTCTTAATATTTCTCCTTATCTTAGGTTGTGAATACATTCTCTTTATTCTTTATCCCTCTTATTTTCCTTACGTTAACTTAAAAAAAATTTTTTGTCAATGTTTTTTGACGTGATTGTATAAATTTGTTTAATTCTTCCTTTTTTCTTAAAGAAAATTGTTAGTTGTATGCCCCCAAAACCAGATATATCTATAGAAACAGTTAGTTACTGAAGCTTTATTTGATATATTCTACAAAATTCCTGATAATTTTGTGAAAAGTTGTTCACACATGAACATTGTTTTATAAAATGTATGAGCACATAACTAAAATTATGCTTATTAGTAAAACTATTTCTTTACAATGTGTTCATTTTACATGCATTTATAATATACAAATATTTATATTTGTATGTATATCTGTGTTTATATAAAACATTTTAGTCATGTGTAAAAGAATGAACAGAATGCTAAAGAAATTATGTTTAAAGAAATAATTGGTTAAAATTTTCAAAAATTGAAGGACTTACATATTCAAATTTATATATCAGTCTATATCTTTACAATTGTGTCATTGTATTTATGGGAAATTTTAAAGATAAAAGACATACTTAATATTTATCAGAAAAATGCAGAGCAGCTATTAAGAATAGATAGAATGAGAAGACTTCCAATCAGAATGGAGGTAAAAAGGCAAGTAGATAAAGAAGAAATACTGTTGTATTGCTAGAGGGAGGACATGCTGGGGCAAGGGTTGGTGGGTTGTCTAAAAACAAAATTGTATTTTCAAATGCACTTTCAAGAGGGAAGTAAAGACTTGACATTAATCATTATAATTATTAATTATAATAATAGTTAATAATTATAGATTATACGATCAAAGATGATTATGATAATACTAATAAAACTGATTTATGTGTATGTAAAACAAGGAAATTTAGAATTTAAAATAAAATTAATATGAAAGATATGCTGGTGGTATGTGACATTTAAAATATGTTGTCTATTACCATATTTGTTGAATGAAGGAAGTAAAACTGAAGGTTTGCCATAAATGATTTATCCTCATGAACAGCTTTTTGTGATGAAATATAACAGTTTTAAAATTGTCTGGGAATGTGCCACATTATGTGGATTTTTTACTTTAAAAAATGTTTTCCTTTGATGGAATTAATGTGATTACCATACAAAGGATAAGCAAATCATCAATTTCCATGTCTCTATCATGATTTCAGTCCAAGTGGAACTCTATGGACTCCACTGTGCTTTTTCAAGTATTCAATATGCTTATAATATAGAATCATCTCATGCAAGAACCTAGAGGATATTGTATCTACAACAGCACTTGAGAAACTGAACAATACACCTGACAACAGAAAGTATTAGACAAACTAACATAACTAATGTTTTTTAAACAATTATTTTGAAATAATTTCAAAATTTGGGAAAGCTGCAAACATAATATAAAAGTAATACAGAGAACTACAATATATCTCCCACTCAGATACCCAGATTACAATTTTTAAACATTTTGCCACATTTTTAGATCATTCTATCATCTGTCAATATATATGTCATTGTCATCATCATCATCATCTCTGTATCTCTACATGTCTGTCTGTTTGCCTATCTCTTTATAAACAATTGTGAGTAGGTCACTGTATTAGTTAGATAAAGGGGTTCTGATGGAAAATACCAGAAATTGGTTAGTTTTTATAAAGGGTGTTTATTTGGGGTAGATGCTTACAGTCACAAGGCCGTAAAGTGTAATTTACTTCCCTCACCACAATCTGTTGCCACATGTTGGAGCAAGATGGCTGCTGGACTTTGCAAGCGTTCATCCTTCCTCCTTTTTGTAAGGCTACATGATCCCAGCTCCTTCCTTTCTCAGCTGTAGATTAGCATAAGGCTTGTCTCCCTCCCCAGGGCTCATTTCTTCCCAGTCTCAGCTGCTCTGTTCTCTCCACAAGGTCATCTGTAGACTATCAGATTCTCTTTCTTCTGGGGGCCTCTGCAGTGTCTATGGAGCCATCTCTATTCCTCTGTGTTCTTCTCCTGTGTATTTGCTTCTTGGGGCTCCAGCATCAAAAACCTCAACTTTTTCCTCTGCCCTGTAGTTCTCTCAGTGAGTCCCCACCCCCTTGGTCCCACATCCTACTGATGTGGCCCAATCAAAACCCTAATCATGAGACAATTCATTGAGATTGTATTTTTAGAACAGCAAGTTAACTGTAAATATTTTCATGTTAGTTTGCTTGTTCATCTATGATCCAAGACCATGCTGAAGTGAGAAAAATGTCCCCAACCTACAAATTAATGCACTGGGTGGGGGGGAAGGGGGCAGCTGAAAATAGTAATTCCAGCTAATATCTTTAGGTCACTCTTGTAATGTGTGAATCGGTTCCTTTTTACTAGAATAGCTTGAACTGAAGCAGTTTCTCCTGAATTGGAGATATTGTAGTTAATTTCAATTTTGGCTATTGCATGGAAAAGACGGGCTGTCTTGTAGATATGAAGTAGAGTTTTTCCATAAAACATGTTTTGTATTTGAAAATACCACTAGACTTGTTTTCCTCCATTTGTATACATGTGGTGATATTAATGCTGAACTGTAAAATTCAGAAATTAAAATGTGACCCTGTTGGGGGAATGGAGAGAATATGCCTAGCAGCAGTGTTCATAAGAGCCCAACAAGGAAAACAATTCAGATGCCTAGATGCAGTTGAATGGATGAACAAATTGTCATCTATTGATATAACAAAAACACCGTAGAGCAACGAGAATGAACTACAACTACACCCAATTCTATAAAGAACAAAAACAGACAAAACTAATCTCTGCTGATAGAAGTTGGGATGCTGGTTACCTCTGGGGAGTGAGCATGAGGGGCTGGTAATGTTGGTTCTTGATCTGGGTGCTGGTTACGTGGGTTTGTTAAGTCTGTAAAAATGCATTGAGTTTACAGGCTAGAAGCATCTTTCTGTACATATCTTACAATTTAATAAAGTGTTTAAAACATTAAAAAAAAAACAAAACCCTAATCATAATTTAATCTGATAAAAAGTGAAACCTCTGAATTTAATACATTCAAATATGGCCAGAGGAACAGAATAATTTACAAATACAATCCAATATCTATTTGAATCCAGTATGAATTTTTGGAATTCATAAACAATATCAACCTGCTATAGTCATGTATATTATGTTCCTTTAATATTTAATACCTCTGTTATAATTTCCAAGCTGCTAAAACAAATGTAACATAATGGGTTGGCATAAAGGATGTAAATTTATTGTCTCATGTTTTTGATGCTAGGAGAAGTAAAAAATATTCAATATATGAGTAAGGTAATACTTTCTTCCAGAATACTGTGGCATTCTGGATTGGTTGCAAATGATCCTTGGGGTCTTAGTTTTGATGTCACATGGCAATGAACATGGCAGTGTATTTTCCTTTATCTTCTTGGTTCTATTGACTTACAGCTTCTCCTCCTCCAGGAGCCTTTCTCTTCGTAAAGTAGCCAGTAATAGGATTAAGGCACAATTTCAGTGGGGCCACAATTCAGCAAAAAATAACATTTTCAAAAGTTCCTATATACAATGGGTTTACACTCATAGGAATTGATTAAGGTTTAAAATATGATTCTTTTGGGCAAGGGGCAGGGGGAGGATAATACAGCCTACCAGCTTATCCTTGTATATTTCCTAAAAACAAGGATATTCATTTATGTAACCACATTTAGAACAATTATCAAGTTCAAGAAACTTAACATTGATAGAATGCACAAAGTTTACATTCCAATTTTTTCAATTGTCTGTATAGTGTTACTTGGGATTTATGTTCTCCATTATTAGGTCTGGTCCAGGATCTATTTAATTTTCATTGTCTCAGCTCTTTCTCTTTTTTAATTGTGGTAAAATATATACAATATAAAATTTTCCATTTCAGTATTTCCCAAGAATATAATTCTCCAGTGCTAATCACATTTGCAATGTTGCGCTATGATTAAACCATCCATTACAGATTTTTGATCACCCCAAAGAGCCTGCACCAATTGTGCATCAACTCCCCATTCACCCTCCTACCTACCCCAGTTTCTCTATGCATTTGTATGATACTAGTTATTACATATAAATGGATTCATATACTATTTGTCCTTTTATGTATGTCTTATTGATGTTTGCTATTTCTCTTTCACACACATGTACTGAAAGAAAAACTATGGTTTTTCACACTGTCTTGTTTATTTAAAAAAATGTAATTTCACTACAAATGACACTGTATTACCACAAATGATTAATTGTGGAATACTGATTTACTATCATTTTAAAACCTTAAACAAATAGGTTAATTTATTGCACAGAGACTATTGTGCAAAAAATGATGATCCAAGATTTTTATTAAATCCTTGAATCAAGGTAGAACATCACATTCACTACATAATAGATTAAGAGTGTGGTACACATGAGATAAATATCTTGAGGTGATTTATTAACTGTCATGGGATAGTCCTGATAAGCTAACTCTTGTCTTCATAAATAGGCTGTTTGCTGAGATGAAGAAATATTTCCCTGGATATATTGGAACATTTTAATTTCCTGAAGCTACGGTGATGTTATTTATCGGTCTGCAGGCTTATAATCCTGGAGGAATTTTTTGAAATACATACATATGCTGATGTGGGAATTTTCAATTCTCATTGCCATGTTGTGGTTATTATCCAGTAAGAGATGAAGGGTAGATTATTTATTTCAATGACAGTGTTCAATTTAGATCCATACCACTCCTTTATATGGCATTATTATATATTAAGTTTCCTGTAATTGTCATTTAAACCTCTGTAAGTGGCAGGTTTTTCTCTATTTTTTGTTAGGTGATTGTTTGGATGGGAAAATAATTGTACAAAGCTTTTAAGAATGTGGAGCTCACACTTTGGAGCACCATAACAGAGGCAAATAATAAGAGAATAATTAAGATTTTTTTTGTTCCACTTCTATCTAATCCAAGATCAACATTCTCAAATCAGATCAAGAGAAGTAATTCTATTTCAGATTGAAATAGCAAATAGAATCAGATATTTCTATATTAACAAATTTACCTAATCCATTAATTTTACAAAGTTATTTCATAGTTCATTTAGTTATATTAAAGAACTCAGAATATTGTGTAACTATGTAAGCAGAAGATTCTCCACTAAGATTTCACATGTTCTGCCTTAAGAGAATATTCTACCTGAAGTTTTATTGTTTCAAACCAGCCCTTGTCCAATTCTTTGTATGTATTGGGGGTAAAGTTTTGTTGTTAATGTCATTATCTATCATACTTTTGAAATTTTAAATGATATCATGGGATTTTTTCCACTTATCATTGTTTGACTAAATAGTGAAGTCAAGAAGATTTAGAATAGAGGAAAGTGGCATAAATTTCCATTTTAGTGTTTGGGAGACTCTCATATGCCCTACAGAGCCATGTTCAAGTGCAACCCCCCAGTCCTGTGGTTTTAGTAGCAATAAATTGCAAGTTTCATAGCATATGTATGAGTCAAATATATAACAAAATAGGCCAAATGTCATGAGTGGATAACTGGAAGTATATTATTGTAATATTCTTATACTGATTCTGAAGTGGTATCAAATCAAATGAAGGTAGATATAGATGAGTTACACTTGCATACAAGGTACCCTAAAGCAAAAACTAGTATCAGAAAACAAATGATTACAATTAACAAGTTATAGAAGAAGATAAAAATATGATTAACTAATCCATAATAAAGCCAAAAATTAGTAAAAATAAACAGGGCACAAATAGGTAAAAAAGAAAAAAAAAAACAAAAAACAGCAGTATGATTTAATTAACTTTAAATATGTGAATAATTATAATTCATGTAAATAGTATAAACAATTTATGTGGCCTTCAATATTGCATTTTAAATATAAATACATAGTTGAAAAGAAAGATATAAAGATATATGATGGTAACACTATTTGAAAGAAAGCTGAAATGGTTAAATTATTAAATTAGTATCAGAAATATCAGACTTCAAAGCAAAACAGTGACACAGATAATGTAAGACAGCAGGCCACAGGTTTGGAGATCAGATGACAGTTTCAGTGAATTCCTCAGGACAAGCTAGCTAGCTGAAGTAATGATGGAAATACTCCCTACTGGCTGCTGAAATTATCACATCTCCTTTTAAGGCCTTCTACTGATTGGATCAAACTTCTTTCATTGTTGAAGATAAACTCTTCAGTTGATTGCAGATGTAATCAGCCATAGCTGAAATCAATTTCCTGATGATGTAAATCCAAGAAATGTCCACTTAGTAATAATAAAGCCACTGCTTGCTTGACCAAACAACTGGGCACTATAAACCAGCCTAACTGACACATGAAGTTAACCTCCATGCATCTATACCTTAAACTGTTTATTTGTAGTAGTTTTCTCCATTTCTAAGTTCTCTTAATTTTGCTCTTTATTTTTTTATTTTTTCCTTTTATACCCATAAAATTTCTGTGGAATTTATTTGAATGAATATTTCATGTGTGTCATGTTAAAGTTGAATATTTTTATTAAGAATTTCATCTCCAAATTGGATGGTACACAATGCGCTACCAATTGGTGTGTAAAGAGTGAAATTTAAGAACATCTGTTTAAATGTATTTTGTCATTTTAGTAAAATAGCATTATTATTTACACATCACTTGCTACACAACACTTTTCTACAAAACAAGCATAAAATATCAATGAATAGTTGTTTATGAGGGAACAGAGTATTATTTGACTGAAAATGCTATGTAAGAAAAAGTTTTCAGAGAGAATAATAGTTTGCAAAGTAAAATATTTGACCATTTAATTATTCCATCAATACCTTCTGACAATAATAATGAGAAAATTAACAGAAGTTAGACACCTAGTTGTAATTTTTAAAAATCATTTGCATAATTTACATATCTAGAAATTGAAACTGTCAGTTAATGATTTTTTCTGCAAGATTGCATGTGTTTGGGAAATTATCCAAGAAGGCAAATCATGTTGTCATACACTGTAGCCACTGTGCCTAATTCAAAGTTTAATATAGGGATATGAACCATAATATATGAAGCACCTATAAGAAAGTCTACTTAAAAACACAATTTCATTGTTTTATCTTGAAAATATATTGAAAAAATGCATTACAAGCAATATATGTGGTAATAGAAAAAAGAAAAACTATTTTGTTTCCTTGAAATAGAGAGTTTAATGATTGCAAACTTGTCATCTTAATCTTTTTCTTAATATAGCAGTGTTTTATCATATTTTAAATGCTAATACTATGTTTGAATAATAATTATATTTTACAGTTTCTGTTGCCACATTAATAAAAAACAGGAATGTTATCATTGTTCTTTCACTAACCACAGCTTTCTCAGATTCTTCTTTGCATTCAGATTTCAGTTGTCAATTTAGTTCATCAAAGTTGGAAATGTGAAGGAAAATGAATTTTCAATCATATTTTAACTCATGTCATCAAAATGAGAATGGTTTCAAATCATTATCCTATCTTTTCGCTGAATAAATATTCTCCTCATAATCTGCCTTACAGCCTCTTTTATTTGCTTGTTTCTAAGACTATAGATTATAGGATTAAAGAAAGGAGGCAGAATTGTAGCACATGTCCAACATAGACAGATTCCTAAAGAAAAAAATTCATCGGGGTGTGAAGGTTCGAATCAAATGTGATTACCGTGGCAATGAGAAGATTCCCCATCAGTGTTGCCAAATACTTTAGCAGAAATAGCATGGCATGTAAGACTCTGAGCTCCCACACATCAGAAAATCTTGTGAGCAGGAATTCAGTCACTGTGTGGAGTTGGGCATCTTAGGAACATTTCCCTTGGCCATGAAGAGTCAGACAAATAATCCCTAAGGGAGGATCAAAATGTAGAAGGAATTAGCCTAAGGATATTTATAGAATCACATTATGTATTTTTATTCTCTTAATTTTGTTTTGGTCAGAAGGTTATAAGATAATATTTCCTCTGCTCCTTTTGGTCAGGGAGTAACAGTAAAATATAATCTTTAAGGACTCATTTTATGTTTGCATTTATTTCTATCACTTACTAGTTATAAAATGGATCTACTGGAAGTTAAAGGTTTGCCTGGAAGATTAAAAGATTTAAAATAGGTAATTTCTATGCATCCCTCTCTCATTAGAAATAGTCCATGAATGTAATATTTATGATTATATGATGACTCTGCAGAATCTTAATAGAGATGGGATGGTACTATTTATTCAGAACATCTAAAAATTTTATAATCATTTATAATCCATTCCATAACCACTAAATGTTCCCACTAAATGTCCTCATACATTTCTCATGCTTCTCCATGTACTCCTTGAATTTACATAAGTGCTTAGTTTTCTCTGTTCAAAAAGAATCACTTGTAACTCTTGATAGGTGGACACTACCTGTAGGGAAAAGTATTTATATATTAATAACAGCTTAACTAAATTTAATGTATTTATTCTTCTGTTTTGTGTCAAATACTGTTGTTTTCCCATAAAATCTGAACATATTTCAAAAAACTTGAATAAGGTGAGATATAAAGACGTTGCTTGATGTGTGTATTGTTAATGATGTTGTATCACACCTATTTCTTCATAAAGTTCCCTTTCACAATCGCTTATTGAAACCCTTACTTAACCCTCAAGTACAGAATGTTTTCCTCTGAAGTTCCTTCAGCTGTCTACTTTCCTTGTTGCCCAGAAACCACAGAATATACTTTTCAGACTTGCGTATCTAGCACTTGTTAATTCTCAGTGTTAATGCTCTCCATGTTCCTGCTGTGTTTTTTTCTCCTGACAATTGTAACTATTTATAGAGAAGCTCTGCTAACTGTAAGAAGGTAGGATGCCTGTCCCTTTAAGACTGACCTCCTGATCTCAAGAGTAATAACTTTCTCTCTCTTTGTTCCTCTTTATTTCTAGAGGCTTCAAAAAACTGCTTCAGAAATAGTTGTTGGGAAGCATCTGTGGCTCAAGTAATTGAGCTTCCGTTCACCATATGGAGGACCAGGTTCTATCCCCATGACCTTCTGGTAATTAAAAAAAAAAATAGAAAAAAGGCATCCCAAACCTTCAGGGCAAGGAGAGGCACAGGCCCCTGCATGACAAAAAGACAATGAGGCAACTAGATAGGAAAAGACAAAAAGTAATTGTTGTTGTTTAGTACCGGGAAGTTTTCTGAAAACTTACTCATAGCATTGTATGATGAACCTGATTAAAATTGTTAACTTCAATATTTATAGGAAGCTCTAATACATTTAAGCCAGCTTCACTTAGAAGAAGAGATGTTGAAAATAATTGCTTATTTTTTTCCTCACTAAATTCCATATCAGACTACTTTTACCATATTACAAAAACATAAAGATATTTTAAGGTGAATTACAACAGGATTTCATAGTTGGAATACAGAGTGAACACATTTTATTTCACAATCACCAATCAATTGTAGGTTTCTAGCTTGAATTTATGTGTAAGTAGAGCAGAGTTAAATCTTTGGGACTACAGGAGAATATATGTTTTATAGCTTGACTCTGCCATTTATTTGCTATGTAGCTAGAGATAGCCTCACATATATTTTGACTCTCCATTTTCTACAAAATTTGTAAAAACACTTACTTCATGAATTAATATTTGCAAAATAGTGATTCTTATAATGGTAACAATGCTAATGAAAAATAAATAAAAAGTATTAAAATTTTTTAAAAGTGTGGTTAAATACTACGTTTCTTCAATCTCCAATTGTTATTTTTCATAAAAGCAAACAAAGAAGTAAAGGAATGCCAACACTATGAATTTGCTAATGCAATTTTCTGTTAAAAGAAGGGTGGCAGTATAAAATTTCATGCACAGGTAAAGAGAGATTGTAATACTGAGACTATTTTTAAGTAGCATACAGGTTGCAGGAGGCTAACACAGAAAGTCAATTTCTCCTGAGATAACTAGATTATTACACATCAAATTGTAAAAGCAAATGAATTTCTGCATTTTCTGCAAAGACTTGAAGAATTAGAGGGCATATTTTGGAAATTAACATATTCATTTGTTTATTGATTGATTGAGACATCCTTATAATCGTTAGTTTATTTATAATATCTATCTTTAGAGATATTTTAGGGTGAATTATATGCAGATATTGTCTGCAAGCTGTGAAACTCAATTATGAACTAATGTCTAATAGTTTTCGTGATATGTTCTAAGAAATCCCTAGAATTGTACCTGAAGGATAAGGGGACACGTGCACACTTTATTTATATGACAAGGATTCAATTATTCACTATGTACAAATGACTGAATATAGCAGAGTGCAGGGTAAAGAGAAAATAATATGAAGATATTATTGAAATTATTAATTGATTCACAATAATATACATAAATCATTGTTTATATTATTTTTAGGTAAACATATCCCATCAGAATTAGTTCTAAGTATAAATTTAAATTAGCATCCTGCATATTGAAGCTCTGATCAGTGTTTAGAGCTG